>JACCGJ010025791.1:0-27729 GCA_013407085.1 Atriophallophorus winterbourni | reverse complement strand
ATCCGGTCAGGGTTATGAGCAGCACTGTTCAGTGGTTTGTGCACAAGCATTGGCTCGGTCGAGCGATCGATGATGAATATAGTGTGCGCGACAAAAATTCAGTGTTCACGAAAAAGAGCAAAATCAGAATTTAATCCGGTGATACTCTTCAGTAGTTGATCGCACGATGTTAAAAGTAGGACCAGTCGACGGCGAAGAATAAGATCTTCCCGATGACGTTAATCCCTTTGAGGACTTGAAGAGTATTAACAGAGTTGCACGCGTAAATCCAATATGGGAAAATCACGATAAATCCCAATTTGCTCGTATTATCGAATACCGCTACGAGAGTGGTCTATCCAGAAAGCTGACTTCGAGAGGAGTCCAACAACGTATAATATATCCACGTAAGAGTAAGTTTAAGAACAGTATATTCTGATAATCAGCTCAACAATAATGCGACCGCACGCGCACGTAGGTCGCGTTGATTTTTTGATTATTAGTAAAGGCTCTTCCACCAATTGGTATCTTGTTCTTGAAATTGTGGGTGGATAACAGTTGGCGTTTGTTCTTGGGGTGAATCGTTACACAGTAAACCGTGGATTACGTTACTAGGGCAGGGTCGAGCCGTTAGGACCGAGTGCGATTGGACCTCGAATGACCTGATGTAATTATCACCTCTTTGGTAACACTAGATAACGAATTGCACATCTAATCGTGGAATGTGTCAAGTCACAAGCCTCATCCAGACAGTGTCGCACATGGGCTAACATACTGTTAGACTGCCAACGCCTAAACATATACAGTGGAACCCACGTACAACGAACTCGCTTACAACGAATTCCCGCTTATAACGAACACACCATGATTTCCCAAATAAATTTCCTATCTGCAAGCTTATTTGAAACATGCGTACAACGAACTGTTCGTTACGAATCTCGCTTAATACGAACACCGTACACTTTCCCGACAGCTATGTTTGTTCAATAAAGTACATGCGTACAACGAACTCGTTCTGTCTTGGCTTTAACCCACAACGCTCCGTCAAGAGTGGCCTGCAGTACGCTAAGAATAGAACTGACACACAGCTTGGCGAGACACAGGCAGCCTGGCCTACAGTGTGCTAACTGACTCGCACGCACGCACAAGAAAATCACGTGAATTCTCTGTGATTGGTAATCACAGACTCATGACAAATTGCAATCACTCAGTCAGACACTCCGTCCGTGAAAGATGCCAGGAGTGCTCTTGATCTCTGCAGAAGATTTTTTAGGATAGAAGGGAGAGTCGTCGAAAGAGAACTTGAATTTGTGGAGAGAGAGATCGATGCAGTGGCGAAGTCAAAACTTAAACAAAAGAGTATCGCCAGCTACTTCAGAAAACGTACCGAATGCTTAACTGCCACACAAACATAAAAAACTCGCTTACAACGAACTCCGCTTATAACGAACATTTTACTCTCTCCCTAGCGATTCGTTGTACCCGGGTTCCACTGTATAAGAATGAAATTAGAGATAGAAATGGCAGGCTCCACGTGCTTCTGCATGCAGCTCACTACCGTTGGCAAATCAATTAAGCATAGTATTAGCACAGAAGCATTGCACGGTTGAACATCAGTTCTGTTCTTATCGTGGTAATATCCTAGCGAATTTTGACTACATCGGATGTAACCATGGCTCGCGTCATGGATAGCGATGGAGATATGGGATTACCATCAGTTTATAAAAAACAAATGTACACACGGAAAGTTTATAAAGCCAAAAGTGTAGCAATACAAGTTTCATTGTAAACCGTAAAATTGGGCAATATTCTAAAAACTGAAGGAATTCTAATTATTTGCGCACTGAAAAAAAACAAGAAATGGAATTGAACGGTGAACAAGGCAGGTGTCGTCTTTTGCATATTTGGAACTCTAGCGACGGATCCTCGAGTCCCCAAAGACGAGATCGGTAAAACGTGCAAAGCAAATGATGACGAATACAATAAGAATAAAAGCCAAAAAGTACAAGGCAAATTTGAGCAACGACCAAACAAAAGGCTCGATCAAAGGAATGAGAGAATGGAATAAAACCGGGAGACGCTGCTTGGCCCCAAACAAATCGAACGAAACGCACAGTTCAAAAATATCGAAACAGAAAAGTGCAAATGCGACCCGCGATTGTAATGAAAGAAAGGTGACGCAGAATGGGTGCTAGATGAACAAACATGACAGACCAAATTCATGGTATCGGATTGAAAGTAGCATCCATGTCATGAGAGGTTAATGAAAGGCACACACGAATAGAAGAAATCCACAGAGTAAATGACGCGGCAGTAAGACCAGCAAATTCGCAAGATGACAGAATACAATGAGAAAGCGCTCAAAACGATAAATCATAATCTCAAAAATGTTGAAAAAATACAATAACTCGGATAAAATGCCAACTATATGCTTTAGGCGAAATCGTTGCCAGAAGGAAAAATTGCGCGCGAAATATCCTACCGGTAGTAAAAAGTTGTAAAAACTGTCTTCGGGGTTGACCGAAATTCATGTGTCGAACACAATAATCGACCAGTGCTCATTAAACCTTCAAACTATCAAACTTCAAAAAACGAAATCAAAACACGAAAAACTGAAGGAAACCGAGTAAATAGCTCCAAAAAACGTATCACGAACACCCTGTGTGGAAAAAACAGAGTGTAGGTAAATGACTGTTACTCAAAGTAGGAAGAAGTCCAAAGCTGGACAATAATCTCAAATTTAAATAGGAAATAAAATCAGATTGGAAAACTGAGAAAAAAGTTCAAACAACAGGATGCGTAAAATGGACGGAAGAACCATGTATGACCAGGTAGTGATACAAACGGCGATCACATGGTGGGGCCACTTGGGCATACATACAACGTATCCAAGACTAAGACAGTATTGGATGCGCGAGCCAGCGTGACAACATAGCCTTCTGTGGTAATCTTCAAGCAACAAGAACGTGTGATTTTGGTCTGATGACACAGAAATTCGCTCAACAGTTCACCGGTGCGGCTAAACACTGCAATATGGAAGCGATTCCCGTGGGAATCGCCAACGAGGACGTCTCCGTGATCGCTGACATCGATCCCGTTGGGAAAATCGGTGATCGATTCACCACCAATGCGCCGAAGGAAAGTGCCATCCTCGTGTAGAACAATCACACAATGAGCCTGTGGAGAAAATAAACGAGAAGAGTTTGATATTCTTTTCAGGAAACAACAAACACAGCAAATCGCCAATTAACGGAGAAGATCCGTGTAAATGGAAGCAGAAGTCTGCAGCATTACATAGTGATTCCTGAGACAAGTTCATGGACGCTTAGAGTAAACTCAAACGGTTATGAACAGACATATCACTAGATATGTCTCTGTTCGACTGAGAAATATGATCACGCGATGACAGGATGAAACATTGTATCCGTGAAAGAATGGATCTAAAGTATTAGTTGTATTTTACGTAACGTGTCATATGCCAACAGAAGAAAATGAAATGAAACAAGTTAACATCCCAATGTAGGTTCGACAACGGTTTATAAGTAAATTGGTTTGCAGGATAACACTTGGGCGTAATTAAGAGAAGTCGGTTGTCGAATAGATCATCATCATCATGAAACACAAGTCTGGAGCCAGACTAAGTGCCAAGCAATATGAAGAAGAAAAAGCCGATAAGTAAGCGCGTGAAAAAGGGAAAGCAGGCAAGTGGAATATGCAAACAATGTGTCAAATCGGATTTGCAATTGTGAAATGCTTTTGTGGTGTACAGTAAACACCATGCCACCGGTAATGAGCAGCATGCGGAAACACGCTGGAGTCTTGTTGACATTTATATGTTCATTCTCATATTTATCTAGGCCTGGGTAACCAAACAATATTTCAATGCACGAGCAGTTTACGACAGTGTGGTACTTTTCCTAGACCAGGATTGTGGTTTCAAACATGCATACAACTCGGCTGGCTCATCCTAAGGCGAAGTGCGTTTAAATAAAAGCGTATACACGCGTTTTGGAGTTCAAAAATGCCTGCTCCTGTAAGTACTCTGTAAAAGAATATAGGGTACTTCAGCTGCAAATATCAATTCAGAGATATATCTGATATCAACAATGGCAAATATGGATATGGTTTTAACAATTGCCGACACGTATCTAAATTAGTGACGTGATGTTGCCACCGAATGCGCGTAATTCATCGCAGACAGTGGGTGACAATAACAAAAAAGCCTATGGACATCATCCGCTCAAATCGACTAGGTTTTGCAACCTTAGAAAAGCGTAGCACGTCCGATTGTATTGTAAAATGGATTTTAGTACGCATTAAAACATTGTATAGCGAAAGCTACTTCTGTTTGCACACATTCTTTGAGATCTATTCCTCGACACAATCGCCAAGAGATATACGACTGCTATATTGACATCAGAAGAATACGGATATAGGAAATCACAAGCCTAATAGAGGCGCAGTGCTGCAGTCATACGCCGCACATGGACATAGATACTGTCAGGTTGACCAGACCTAGACAGATATAAGAGAAAATGGCCGTAAGATACCAGGGTAAATCCGCGTAAAAACACAGAACCAGTGACAACTCAGGTTGCTCAGATCTAGAAAGATAGGAGAATGAAAATGGAAAATAGAAGTACTTGATAAGTGCTAAAGACATGCCCGTACTTTAAGCTTATAGATGGGGTGTTATTCTACGGCTTGTTAAAGAGTTATGGTGATCGATACAACCTCTGATTGGACTGATATCTGCATGTATGAAATTTGAAGCCTGCATCCAGGCAAAGTGCGGCATATTCGGAGACAGATATGAGAAAGAAAATACAAGTACAGCCCAGAACTACGGCACTTTGCCAAAACGGAGGCTTATGATCTTACATGTAATTATATATATGTATGCTCATAAAAATACAGCAACCATTAATCATTTACAACTTAATATCGCACAGAGAAATTTGGCCAATTGGTCAACATCATCATCATGAAGGACAAGCCTGGAGCCAGACGAAGTGTCAAGCAATATGACGCAGGAAAAGCCGATAAGTAAGTAAGGGAAAGCAGGCAAGCGGAATATGCAAATTTAAATGCGCAAAACGCGGCCTGTTTGGTAGTTTGAAACCATGCGATTTCGTGATATTTTTCTTTTGACCGTACTTTATAAAATAATACCGGATTAAAAAATTGACACAATAAAATATACTGTTGCCACTGACTTCGGTTTGCAGCCATATCTCGTAAGGTTTCCAGCCAACTATTATGTGGAGCTTTTGGACCACACCCAGACAAACGAATGATGTGAGAGCACAAGCCTGATCCAGGCAAAGTGCAGCACAGTCAGAGATTGTACGTGGGCAGAGATACTGTCAGGTTGCCCAGGCCTAGACAGATATGACAAAAGAAATAGAAAGAAAATAGAAATGGTAGTGAGACTCCAGCGTGTTTCAGCATGTAAACGAATACGCCCAAATGAGCATAGCGCTACGGTGAGTTTCTTTATCCGAACGCGCTACGTCACGGACTGGCCACCCGATCGTTTCTCCCAGCTTCTGTCAGACTCTGCGAATAAGACGCTGTACGGTAAACGATGAGGAGGCATTCTTAAAATATATCCCAACCATCGCAAACGAACAAGCATCAGCATTTCTCTCAGCCCTGGTCCTAACACCCGCTTGCAGATATCTTTATTTGTATATTTTGCTGCTACCGAATGCGCGCAATCCTACGCAGGCAATGAGTGTTAAAAACAGAAAGCCGACGGACATCTTCCGCTCGGATAGACCAGGTTTCGCAGCCATAACGTACTGCAGCACGCAGCACTGCGGTGTACACTCGGCCTTTAGTATGGAGTAAAACTTCGCGTCGACGCCACAAGTGGCGAAGGTTAGCAAACGCTGCACCCGCTTTGCGAACACGTTGTGAGATCTCGTCTTCGACACAACCGCCAGCAGAGATACAACTGCCAAGGTAAACAAAGCTGTCAACCAATTCAATATAGACATCGCACGCAGTTAGGTTTGGAAGAGAGCCGCTCCAGTCCTGGGTAAGGGTGGAACCTCAAAAGCTACTGAACCTATAGAAGATTGTGCACAGACACACTGGGATGAGGTGTCTATACATCGAATCAAACATGCATTCAAGCGAGTTGTGAACGAGTAAAGCGACATCAGCGTGACTGCTTCCTTGCGGCTTTCACAGTCACGCATCACAACAGGCTTTACTCGTTACTTCACTTAAAAGCATACAAGATTAATTAAACACTGAAAGATGTCTAAAACAAGACCACCACAGAACACTATTTTGATCAATATCACTAAGGGCAGAAGCCATTGCGAATTCTGATCTCTTGGACTCAAACTTGGGAGACGGGTCGCACCAACTGAAGCTAATTAACAGTCAAAACCTTCATCTGAGTAAAGTCAGAGTCTGGCCACCTTTACAATGACGCCATTCGGTGTTGAGTGACAAACTAAACCGTGTTAGTAACACGATGATTTCCCATTCGCAATACGTGATTTAACAGCGAGGATGATGCATAATAACTTGTTTTTAGATATCTAAGTAGCTACCAAAGATTCTATTACGGATAGATGTGTTGCGTATTCGATGGTGCCAAGTACCTCCAAGGATGATGTCAAAGACCTGCAGACGTCTTATTTATTCTTTTCTCAGTATCTAGGTTTCGCATCCGTACAGTAAAACCGCGCGAACTGCAGCCTTATAGACTTTACCTTTAGGCTTTAGAGGCACCTCTTTGGCGCAACAGGTGACTCAAGTGCGTAAAGTAACCATAGCTTTCGAAATGCGAGCTGAAATCTCTTTATATAAACACGCGTTACCAGTAATGCAACTACCTAAATAGGTAAAACAGTTTACAGCCGAAAGCTCTCTCATTATTGAGGCTTAGTGCAGTTTTGGATAGATCAATATCCTGTAACAGCACTTGGAAGGTCCAAAGCGCACACCGAAGGATGATACTAATATTTGGTCTAAAGTAGCCTCGGCATCCATATAGGAATCGAATAGAAGAACTACGTCGTCGTCATATTCTAAATCAAAAAGTTTCTTGTCGCTGCCTATTTGAATGCCTGCATAACACGTATCCATTATAGCGCGTCAATTACAAAAATGAACAAAAAGGATAAATTGGACACCACTATCCGTAGGAAAGTTGGCTAACAGACTATTGTACACCCGGACGCGTCCGAAAATAGAAGAATACAGCGCCCCAAATATGTTCACGTACCTTTGTGTAATAAAGAACTAAATAATGCGTTCCTATCAACCGAATCAAAGGCATGCTTAAAATAAAAAAGATCGCTACAGTGATCTGTCAATAAGTGTAACGATGTTCTAAAGCTTATCAAAGATTAAATATATGATCGGTACACCTACCAGGGCGAAATTTTGTTTGCTGTTGATTATCTGAGTATGTGTAATGTATGTATGTATGAAATCACAAGCCCCATGCAGGCAAATTGCCGCACAGTCAAAGTCTTACGTGGGCTGAGATACTGTCAGGTTGCCCAGCCCTAGACAGATATGGGAAAGGAAAACACTAATGGCAGTGAGAATCCAGCTTGTATTTGAATACAGCTTACTACTGGTGGCATACAACCTTAGCAGTGTTAGCTACACAACACTGAAGTGCTGCTATGTAATGTAAGACGCCGAAGACAATGGAGCAAGAAGTCGGGTAATGACGGGCAAAAGTCTTACTCCCTGAGGTTAGAGCTTGAAGTATGCACACCTTCCTCAACACTGGGGAAGTTTCAGTGTTCCATACCCGACGGCAAAGGTCAACTAGAGTGCTAATTAATATATCGGAATCTTCCTTGAACAGAATAGGGGTCACATAACCAGGACCAGCTGCCTTGAATATTTTCATTGACTTAATGCCGAGCTGGATTTCTGCTTCGCTCGATGGTAACAAATTAACTGACCAGGGTTCACAATACGGAACCGAAGGCAATGGACTACTTGCATCTCGCCAGCTAAGTTGTTCGCGCTAATGCTTCACCTAAAGAAACAAGCGGCGCTCATTGTTATTGATCAAGGCACCATATTCTGCGTTTGTCTCAATGGCATCGAAGGCTTTAATAAGTTTAGGACGAATTAGCTGGAACAGTCTTCCGACATTATCTGAATTGCTTACCACTTCCATTTCCTCAACTTTTTCAGCCACTACGCTTCCCTTTCTGAACGGATGCTACAGTTGGGATTATTTCCAACGCGTCTTCTCTCTGCATTATATGCCGAACAAAAAGGAGTCATTCGCCTTTCTTCTAGTGACCGAATGGTAACCTGGGACCTTCTGCTAGAGGTAGACTGACATATTCCGATTCCGCGGCATCGCGCATCATAGTAGAAATCGAATTCCACTTCTGTAATATTGTCGGACTCCGCGGTGGAAAGATTATTTACAAGCCGCCGTGAAATGACTCCGGAAGCTTATTGAAGGGTACGCACTTAGAGACCAGAAAATTTTAATTTAAATGGCGATTAAAGGAGTGCGCGATCAGAATCTACGCAATTGCTCCAGAAGCGTCAGCCCTCAGTGCGCTCATGGTTGACTTGTGTTTATGGTTGATTATCGTTAGACAGATGCCAAGTTGAACACGACCGTTTTCATGCTAATAATAAAGTCTGAGCTGTACATATATGTGAAGAAAGTGTTCACCGTTGTCTGTCCGCTGACCCCCGAAGCTAAATGCACCACTGAGTTGTGACCCAGAAACATCTAGGCGACGAGGTTGAGCAATCAAATCACCAGCAAAAACAATGATATCGGGAGACTTTGTGCGTCGCGAAATTGTACAAATTTCGCCATAGATCTTTGCTGTCATCAGTGCTATTATGCAGAGCATAAGGGGTTATTGCGAACAAATAGCGCTTACTTTGAGTTCGGATAGTAATGCGGATAGAAGTAACTATTTGGAGGGCACATCCTGCCATTGACAGGAATCGTGTCAAAAAGTTATCATTCTGCACGCAAACTAATGACTATACCTACACCCGCTTGGCCTGAAGAGGAAGCAACGCAAAAAGTATCTGTTGGAAAGAGTTGGTACAGTCAATTCGATTATCGAAAAGGTTACCGGTGTAATGCTGTCTATGATGGTAATGAAATTTTTTTCTGGTCTGGGTAACCTACCACGAAACAGATTTTTTAGATATTCACTTTATTGGTCATATGCTCCGATCCTTTTTCTTAATAGAGTGAATACTATTGCTAAACGCGCACGGCGGCATTTATTTCACATGCTCATTTTTGTTGACTTGCAATAAAACATGAGTACATCAGTTTGCATTCTAAGATTTACGATACAGCCTGTTAACTGTGTATTCTGTCCCATGAGTTGCACAGATCACCGTGTGGTCCGTCGAAATTAACTCTTTCAACCCTCCCTTGCAGCCCATTATGTTGACTAATTTTCAAAAAGGGACGGTGATTCCTGTGAAAACCATCGGGGTATCAGCCTCATGTCAGTAGCTCCTAAAATACTGGCCTCCGCCTTACCGATTAAGTATAAAACGGGAAGAGCAAAGAAGAGCAACCTGGGTTTTGTGCCGGTCATCATCATCATCATCAAAGACAGCATTACATCGTTAGCACGTACCGAATGCTTAACTGCTATACAACAATGAAAAAGTAAAATTCTAAAAGATGGGGAAGGGTGGGAAGAGGTGCCTACACCTCGAATGGAACATACATTCAAACACGTTTCGTGAACGAGTAGAGCGATGTTCGAGTAGAGCCGGTCGATGGTGCATAGATCAAATTTTTACACTCCGTCAGTTACTGGAGAAACGCCACGTATTTCATAGACCAACTATCACGGTATTCCTTGACATACGGGCGGCATTCGATTCAATCGATTCCGAAAGTCTTTGGAACTGTCTGCTGCGATATGGAGTGCCAGAGAAGTCTGTTAAAAGCTTGAAAGCTTTATACTGCCAAACCTCGGGCAGGGTTCGAGCGTACGGACAAATGTCGTCCCCGTTCAAGATCTCCAGCGGGTTGCAGCAGGACTGCCCTATGTCGCCGTTCCTTTTTAACTTCGAGATCGACGATGTCCTAAGGAAAGCTTTAGCTGGTCTGGTGGGCGCAGGTGTTGAGCTTCTGTGGATGAGGAGCTACCGATCTAGATTGTGCGGATGACATCGCACTTCTGGGAGATGACCTTCATATAATAAAAGCCCTGGACCGCCTGGCACGTGAAGCCTCAAGGTATGGCATGTGTTTTGGGTCTAACAACCAGGACTGGAGCGGCTCTCTTCCAAACCTAACTGCGTGCGATGTCTATATTGAATTGGTTGACAGCTTTGTTTACTTCGGCAGTTGTATCTCTGCTGGCGGTTGTATCGAAGACGAGATCTCACAACGTGTTCGCAAAGCGGGTGCAGCGTTTGCTAACCTTTGCCACTTGTGGCGTCGACGCGAAGTTTTACTCTACACTAAAGGCCGAGTGTACACCGCAGTGCTGCGTGCTGCAGTACATTATGGCTGCGAAACCTGGTCTATCCGAGTGGAAGATGTCCGTCGGCTTTCTGTTTTTGAGACCCGTGGCCTGCGTAGTATTGCTCGCATTCTGTTGTAGCATCGCGTTAAAAATATAGGTGGCTGCAAGCGGGTGTTAGGACTAGGTGGCAATGGACTGAGAGAAATGCTTATGCTTGCTCGTTTGCGACATGTTTTAAGAATTCCTCAGCACCGTTTATCGTACCGCACCTTAATCACAGAGCCTGGCAGAAGCCGGGAGCAACGACAGGGTGGCCAGTCCATGACGTGGCGCGTTCGGATAAAGAAACTCACCGTAGCGCTATGCTCAGTTGGGCGTATTCGATTGCCTGGGTGATGTCCAAAAGCTCCACCTAATAGTTGGCCGGAAACCTTAGGAGATATGGGCGCAAAGCGGTCAGTGGCGGCAGTTTATTTTATTGTTATAATTTTTTAAACCGTTATTATTTTATAAAAATAAAAAACAAAAAATCACAAAACCGCATGCAATGAAACTAGAAAAACAAGCTGCTTTTTGCGCATTTGCTTTTCTTGCTTCATATTTCTTGGCATTTCGTCTGGCTCCAGAATTGTGCTTCGTGATGATGATCACAAAGGCTTGTATCTGACAAGCAATAAACATCGCTAGACAATGAATCTAGATAAAAGGCAAGAGCAGCTTGCTGGCCCCTTTGACGCAGGGTTCGCATATTCATGGTAGGTGTGCGCGGTTCTGAGTTTTGGGTTTACGGTGTGCTAAGCTTCGAGGTTAGGGTCGGTCGCTTTCACAGTGGATGCTGATGGATCAGAATTAAAGATAACTTTAACATATACCGTAAGAAAATTATTTATTGAGGAATCACATGAATAAGGCTTTATATTCGTGAATTTACATTAAAAAAAACTTGCCTTGAAGTCACATATAAAGTATTCTCGACCATGAATAGCGACATCAGAAGGTTCTTTCATATGACTGCGACAATCAAAGGACCTAAGTAAGTCACCCTCTTCGGATATTACAAACAATGATGGCGATACGCTATCGATAGCAATAATGTGGCCTAAAATTATTATTGAAAATCACACATACCATGTTGATTAACTGCCAACCCAGCAACAATTTCAATATATTGAATGGGGATACGACGGACAAAATGTCCACTGCGGCTAAAAAGTTGCATGCGAGATCTTTCGTTGCCGCGGTCGCATACTACATAACGCTGACTTTGCCGAATGATGGCAACTTTGCGTGGATACCATAAAAGTCCATCGACGCGACCAGATACACCGAAAAATGAAATGAAATCACCCCGTTTCGTGAAGATCTAAAAAATCATCAAATACTAGACATACCTGAATTCGGTGATTGTAAGTATCGGCGATGACGATCTCTTCGTCAAATCCCAAACAAAATCCATGTGGAGAATTCAAGCGCCCAAGCTCACAACCAAGTGATCCCCACTTAGTTAAAAGATTCATTTGTGAACATCGAGCTGCTCGAATTCGACAAAACTCATAAAGCGTTGCATTTGGGTGTGGAATTCTTCGTCTGATTGAATTCGGATCAGAATCAATAGCAGAAAACTGCCTGTTAATAGATTGAACATCGGGGAAAAACGGATCATTCACGAAATTTTCGGTATGCATAGAAGGAAAATCAGTTTGCTGGTAATGAGTGAGACCTAAGTGTGCATCAGTCCAGTGATTAACCGAACGATCGACAACCACAGATTCGCTCGCACGAGAGTTAAACATATCTGAGCCATTGAGGATAGGGACATTGTAGTGGAGATTTGGTATGTTAGTAACAAGTGAATGATGATTGAGCTGCTGCGTTTGCATAATGGATAAACCATTGCCAATAGGCTTGTCTGTCTTGAGACTCATTCGTTTCAAATCATCCGAACAGTCACCCAAAGCGTTTACACTTGAAACGTGAGAACTTGCACCATCGCAGGGACCGAGCGGAGTGGTTGGTTGAGATTCGTCGTTTGATAGGAAATTCCCGAAATTTTGTTGCACTAATTGTTTCACAGAAGATAGGGCTGGTTCGAATTTGACCTCAGCACTTTCATCAACTTTTATCGATGCTTTGCTTAAATGATCGAAGCAAGCTAAAATGCACTTTGCCAGTTTGCACATTTCAATATTTGAACATTTTTTCACGTATGACTTGGAAAATTCACACGCGTAGTCAATATGATCGATGGTTTCGCCCACGGTGCAGATTTTTGACCAAACTTTCGACTCCAATTCTTCGTGCAACTCCCTGTTACGTTGCAAAAAAATATCCTGAAATGAAAATAAAATAATTAAGGATACTTTAATTCCATCAATGGCAGCAATCCAATGATCGTAGGTATCTGTTATAGAATTTTTGTTCCGGTCTCTTGATAGGCTTAAATGGGAAAGAAGATCGTGCAGCTGATCGACACTCATTTGCAAAACTCTTCGTTTATCAGCGCATTCTTCATTTAAATGTTTGACAAGTGACTCCACGTGTTCAGATACCGAATTCAGAGGGGAAGTTATGTGTCCTTTATGGTCACAGTCGAAACAGATCTTGCACAAAGGCACCTGAAGTAATCGATAATTCACAGAAACATACATGGCATTGAACACAGAACGAATTGTAAACAGAATCTGGATGAAATGAACAAGGTACCGGTTTAGTATTTTGCATGGTCTTGCGTAGAGCATCTGAGTTTTGTCTTTCCTCGTCAGTCAAGATCAGAATTTCATGATTAGAAAACAATTTCATGACCTACACAGAATTAGAACCTAATTGCATGTTACCTTGTGAACATTACGGCATCTTTCGCAAAGTGTGCCTGCACAATGCAGACATCGGTAGAGAGCTTCATTTCCATCAGTACACACAGAGCACTTAACGGGAGAACCGCATGGCTGGTCTGCAGACGAAACCTGTTCAGACATTATGGAACAGTCATAACGGGGAAGAGTCTTCAGTCCACCAGATATTGCCTCGCACTTAGGACATTTGATGTGCGGAACAAAGTTGTCATGTTGCTCATAAGACTGCAGACAACTTTCATCAAAAATATGCAGACAACTGAGTATGACAGGATCAGAAAAAGGATTTTTGCATATTTCGCATTCTGTTGGAATCAGTGAAAAATTTTCTAAAGCACCGCATTCGACAACACCGCCAACTAACGGAACACTGAACTCAGATGGTAATGAATCAATTCCATCCGACATCTGTAAAATCAGTAATTGATAAATTTGAACGCCGCTTCAAAAGCGATGAGTTCATAAAACAAATCAAAATTCATAGGTCACTAATTCACAATTTTTGAACAGTTCAGTTTGCTTTATAAAATTATTATTTAAACTTTCTGATTGCTTATGGCAATATCACACAATGGAGTTCACAACTTCGCCTTAAACATTTTCAACAGATGAGAGTATAATCTGAGTGGCAATTGAAAATTCAATTCGTCTATAGGCGCAGATGAGCATTAGTACGTTCTGAAAAATACAGTCAAGTTCATTTTAGCTCAGTTAATATGGGATTGTAAGTTGCATATAATCCAATAAAGTCAAAGCGGCTTATGTGTGACGACTGCTTATAACTTTACATATTTCTGCGCTATTTGTATCTCTAACGTATGCGACTAGAGACGGTACTTCAAAGGTTATCTAGTCCATCATTGGAGAAAACACCTTTCTATGGATGGAGGAAGCGTTTTGAAATGGACGTACAAAAGTTCTTCGTTGTTCGGCCACAGAGCGTCTATCACTTCCACACAGTCTTCTGTTGTGAGATTCAGTATCAGTATCACAGGGCGATAGTCGACCAAGTCGAAACGAGTGCTCAGATTCTTTTTGAGATGAGCTCGAAAGCACGCGCCACTACCTGGATTTATTCGTAGGAAGCACAGGCATGTGTACCTGTGAATTGTGGATGGGGGAAGTGTCATCACCGAAAGGTGAGAGAATTTATGCATGTTGCATGTCCAATCGAAAGAAAAGACGATTGACAGCAGTTTATTTCAACCAAAACGAAAAATGGAAAAGAAACGCTTTTCTTTGTTTAAAAAGATTTTCCAAGTAAGTTTGTGGTTTATGACAATAAATATGGTTGGATTTAGTCTTAAGGGTCATGCTTCTGAAAGAGCACCTGCCACAGTTCGTCCAGCTCATGTTTGAACGAAATTACTGAAGTTGCAATGATTAGTTCTGCGGGAAGTGAGTTCCACGCGATCACTATACGGATGCTAAAGAAAAGCGTTCTGGATTCGAGCCTGGTGTGCTGTTTACTTAGCTTAAGTCTGTGTCCTCGTGTACCAACCAAAGGAGAGAACCGAAAGAATTCATCGAATTCGAGACAACTTAATCCCCTTAATTTGCCTCCTCCTAAGTGAGAAAAGTCCTAATGCTATTGCCCCTCTACCAGGTAATAGTAAGGTCACATTTAGAATACTGTATCCAGGCTTGGAAGCCGTATTACAAGAAGGATATAATGCAGCTAGAAAAGGTACAGAAGCTGGCCACTCACATAATCGAGGGGTTAGCATACACCAATTATGAAAATCGTCTGTTAGCAGTAGGACTTTTCTCGCTTAGGAGAAGGCAAGTTAGGGGGGTGTTATATCTGTGAAGTGTTGCACTGGCCCAGCCGTCAGTCGGAAAACCCAACCGAACTCGAACTCGTGTATTGACCGAATGAAAGAATATCACAAAATCAGGGAGCGAGTGAATGTCACAATGAGCGAAAATCACAATTTGAACTCACAACCGATCTTTATTGGTGATTATTCGATAGTTCGTTCACTAGCTATACAACACCTCCCCTTTTTGAAAAAAAATGAACACATGGGACGATTGCTAAGCAGGTGATCCTTGACCGGATTCGGGTTTTATAAACTGAAGGCCTTTAGGTAACGCGTTGCTGGGTGGTTGATAAGGCCTTTGGGTAGAACTTCTGTCTTAATGGGGATTTCTCGTGCAAATATGTTTGATGGTCGTTTTGTGTACTTAGAATTTCTATGTCGTTGACTGAGATGTACTTTGTATATGCCATTTTCCATTTTCCCAAACATTCCTTCTGCTATCTAGAACTTCCGATGGTAACGTGTGTTCGCTACATAAACTTGATCCTCACTGGAAAGTATTTTCGGTATTCTGTTACTAGTTAATTCACTATTGATTCTCCTGCTGTATTGAACTGCATCTGCGGCTGAGTTTGAAGGCAGTGCATGTTATGCTCTCATTTCTTATTCAGGTTTATGCATCATCACACCCTGACATTTTTCACTGACATTTTGTAACTTTCTGTCGGGGTCGGACTGCAGCTCTGATTCAAATTCAGTTTGTAACTCAGAATTACCGAGGGACTGGAACTCAACTTCAGCAGTAGCATTTACTGTGTCCCTTTCCAATTTCAACGAATCGAATTCAACTTCATTTTCTGGATACGACTGAATTTCTTCGCTGAATTTTCGAATGATTCTCCTAAACTTGAACTGTTTATTTGATGAACTGCAACCTTCTCTATGAACTTCAGCTGAGTGTTTAATAATTCTTGTAGGGGATCCAGCGGTACTGACATTCTTTGCAGTAGACTCTCACTTGATTGTCCCGAAATTGGACTGTTGATTGTCTGGAATGCCATTCGTTGTAATAATTCTCCGAACATCTGCTTCTTTTGATTAAGCACTTCTCGTACAAATTCCATTGGCACTGACATCCATTGATAATTTAAAAAAATTGTTCCGCACCCCGTCCTTAATTGTTATATTTGTGATGTGCAACTGTTGGCCCAGCCTTGGGTTCGAAATAACACAACCGTAACCGAACTCGTATATTGACCGAATGAAAGAATATCACAAAATCAGGGAGCGAGTGAATATCACACAATGAGCGAAAATAACAAATTGAACTCACAATCGATCTTCATTGGTGATTAATCGATAGTTCGTTCACTAGCTATACAACAGGGGGATCTTTAAGGTGATCAAAGGATTACTTTGTCGCGCATTCGATGACTTCTTTCGGTTCTCTCCTTTGGTTGGTACACGAGAACACATTCTTAAGCTAAGTAAACAGCACATTAGGCTCGAATCCAGAACGCTTTTCTTTAGCATCCGTATAGTGAACGCGTGTAACTCACTTCCCGCAGAACTAATAATTGCAACTTCAGTAATTTCGTACAAATATGAGCTGGACGAACTGTGGCAGGAGCTCTTTCAGAAGCATGACCCTTAAGAATATATCCCTCCATGTTTATTTTCAAAAACCACCAAAACACAAAAAAAATATTCTGAAAATCATTTTGAAACACAAAAAGCGTTTCTTTTTCATTTTTTCGTATTTGTTCAAATAAACTGCTGTCCATCGACAAGGTTCTAGATGTAATTTAAGAAATCAAGATAACCTAGTGGAATTACCTAGATCCTGTACGAAAGTAAGAAGAAACTTCTACCTAAATAAATACGCTAAGCTCTGGAATATTCTTCCGAAAAACATAAGACTTTGTATCTCACTATGTGATTTTAAATCACATCTGAATTCGTTTCTCACAGTTGAAAAATTAATGAAACTTCTCAACCTAGATTTCTCATTAGATGAACTATACAATCATGGCTTTGCTGGATATTAACAGTGATATCAGTTTTTCAACTTTCATAATGAACATTCACTCGGTCCCTTAGGATTTATTATCCAGATTACCTCTTTACATCCATGTGAAGAATTCCGGCTCACAAACAACGCAACACTGCGACACCGAATCTTCTACGAACACCCACAAAAAGACATTTACCATTCAAAACATACATTTCGACAATAACAATGTGTTCCAACTGAACATTTTTGAAGATTCTGACTCTTCGAGATTCCTCACATCTTCGATGTTGCGGTCCATCGTTCTTTGATATTCTTCGTGTCATTTTTCCCCTCACCCGATTTTCCGTTCGTACAATAACTGCTCATATATTGAATTTCTGTAAAACTGATTGATTATCGTTTACCTCAACCATTTTAACGAACGAAAAATTCCCAGCACGTATGAACTTGAAAATGTTAATAATTATTGTCCATTTTTATGCTTCATGTATACAAACAACTTTGATAATTATCGATCATGTTTAGCATGCCTTGGAGTTCCAAGAATGAAACATTTATTTATTTATTTATTTATTCTTACATTCACAGTTACACACGCCTGTGTTACTAACGAATCATTCCTGGTAGTGGGGAGTGTTTTCAAGCACACCTCCGAAAGAATTCGGGCACTCGTTTCGACTTGATCGACTATCGCGCTGTGATACTGATACTGATACTGATACTGAACAGCACCTCAACTTTGCTGCAAGTGAGGGCTGAAGGTAATCTGGAAGACAACAGAAAGAACTGTCATCGCTCTTTTTGAGGAGAAGTATCAGTGCGTTTTGAAGAGAAAGTTGAAATTTCTTCATGGATATTGCCTACTGGATTTTTTGATTTTCTGCCTAAAAATGCCCACGAGTTTTATAAATCTTTGTTAGTGTAAAGAATAGGCTAGAAATAAACGATCAATCTTGTCATATAAATCAAGGTATATCTCTAGTAAACACTATATTTATCTCACATATATATAGTCACTTGAATTGTGAAAATATCGTTTATCATTATTATTGTCTGAACAATCTGCACATTTCTCTTTAAGAACGAATAAGATATTGAATTTTCCTGATTATCGCGTTTTCACTTATTCAGTCGTTATTAAACAGAACAGTGGACTTTTCACAGGAGTAGACCAGATAAGTAAGGCAGTTCAAGAAAAACAATCCTCAAAATAAGAATAAATCGACTCTTTTCTAAACATCTTGTATCTGTAATGAGCATCTTGTCTTCCTTTTTCTATTAGAGTATGAATAATTTGATAAACTGATACATATCTTAAAATCCGATTATTCATTGCTATATATAAAACCATAAACCTATAACCTTTTCAGAAGTCCTTAATTATCTCACAGGCAAAAACACGAAAAAGTCGCAATAAAGCTCTTGGTGACTACGCAAAGTTAGTAAATTAACGGCAAATCCATAAAAACTGATGGGACAGGCTGCGTAGCACAAGTAGAAAATTGAATTCAACATATTTATCCAACTAGTACATTATTTCGTTCATCTTAGCATCAGATCTGGAGCATTTTCTTTAGAATTGAACCATCCAGTAGTCGTACCTCGATATGTCTAAATCAAACCATGCAGTATCCGTTTGTCGGCACATAAACTAAAGATCAGTATCTTTTTAAAAGACTACCGATACAGTTACTAGAAAAATTTCATTGCGCCCTGAGTTAGACATCCAACTAAGCATCTGCCTGTAGTATAGACAGTGAACGAACTATCGATCAACGATCAATCAAGATCGATCGTAAGTGAATATTGTGATTATTGTTCACCGTACAAATAATGTGTTATTCATTTATTCGTTCAATACACGAGTTCAGTTACGGTTAGGTTCTGTCTAACCCAAGGCTGGGCCTGTAGTAGCACATCACAGATATAACACTACCGCAATTCAAAACCAAAATATCTCAAAAAAATTGTCGGGTTTTCGATATTTTGAACAGTCAATAATCTCTGCTTTTCACAAACATATTTTATATACTGTCGATATGTCACATTACAAATTATCATAATCGTCTAGATCAACACATCGTGCTACATCTCAACTGAAAAATATGTTCTGTTTTTCTTGTCGGAACTATGTCCATGGTTCTGACAACTCTACAGAACCTAGAAAAAAAGTTCTATTCCGCCGCGGTACAGCTGTCCACGGTTTCCTAATTTTGCAGTTATCTTTGAACCCGTATCTAATCTTCTTGACCCTCGTTACGTGTTGGACCCTAATTTTCTCCAACACACTGGTCGATTCATAGCGTCACTGACCTCATAATTGGAGCACCGTCGGAGTCGAAGTAGAATTATTCTTCTTCTCAGTTTAGCCGACAGATACCTTTTAGTCGACCATATAAAGCTACTGAGGTCTTAATATTGCCTCCCCTAAGATTCCGCATTTTTAAATAGAATTAGAAAACTTCTAACCGCAGTTGTGTTACTATTTTAATCAAATTTGTTGAAGGAAAATATGCGTTGCATATACTTAATAATCAACACGTTCTGAAAACTTTGCCACAATTTTACTATGTGTTGATCAAGACTGACAACTAGCCCTTACAACGCAAATACCTACGAAAACGTTCAAACGTAGTGAAGCCCTCGACGGATATCGCCAATTTAATGGACCTGCATGTTGTCGTTGGTAATTTAGCATGGAATTCTGCACCCTGAACTTCAGCTTCTAAAAATATAAGAATATCAGGTAACATTCTTCGTGCAGCTCAGCCGAAGTTAAAAACCTATGCCACAATATCAACTTGCGGTCCTGATAGCAAAGTCATTATTGATAAAACGTTCACTGCGGATGTACACTTAACAGCTTGACCGTCAGTTAAAACAACTAAAACTCGTATTCCTTCCCATACTGTTCAATTCGTCTCAAACAGCCATATTATTACTATCATTCTTCAAGACCCTACCCTTTTCAACTTCAATACTTTGAAGGTCTCCTAGATCAGCGTCCATTTATGAATATGAATCCGTTTAATGTCCACCCAGATCATTTTAAAACCACGTATAGTCCGATGCATAATGTTACTCTACTTTACCAAAGTCCTAACTTTAATTAGCACTATCATTTTCAGATGACTCGTGTAAATCATTTTTGATACAACATGGGAACTATCCTAACATTCGACTCCTTTTATTTAATGCCCGGTTGATTATTTCTAAGCTTCCTACTCTTCAACATTTCTTTCTCTCAAACCCATAAGAAATAATTCTTTTAGCAGAATCATGGATATATCATGACGTTCCCAACGTTTCACTTGAACTAGCGAACTATTCCATGTTTTGTAGGGACAGCAACCACACTCGTAGTGTTGGTATTCTAATTTGTGTTTGTACTATTTTTCCTCCCGAAATATATAGTACCCATATTATTAGGATGACTCGAATTGGATCACTGTACCATCTGTTGATGCTCTCATGAGGTGCATCTATAACTCACCATCTTTATCCACACTCATTAATTATAAACTTATAAATGTTTTCTCTCAGGCATCCATTGCCTCCATCAGCATTAAAATTATTGCTGTAGATTTCAACATGCTATGCATCTACTGGAAATACCCCCATTTTCTGATAGAATTTCCTCGTTATTTAAACGAATAATCCTTTAGGTTACACACAATCTGTGAATGTGCCTACAAGATTGTCAAGCGTTTCAGACCTGATGTTCTCTCTAAGTACTGATCCCACCAACGTTGAAATTTAAGCTCTACTTCCCGGTTGCAACCATAATATGGTAACTTGCGTTCTGTGAATTCCCGGGAAGCAGGAATATACATACAGAATGTGGAGAAAGTTTATATCAAGTGAATTAAGTTTTCGAATCTTCTCATAGCTAACAAGCGGACTGATTTTTCTTTCCTCTAACTTTAAGCGCATTTCTTCGATATTCCATGATAACGACTTAGCATGCCTTTTATAGTTCGTCTACCTGTCACATCAGAATAAGTAAGCGTAACCCGATTACCCGAAAAAATTTGCTCGACTCTCTGCTTCTGCAAAACATAAGTTATACGCCGATGTATGCTCTGTAACGCTCTCCCAAGTAATAAAATTTGATTTCTACAGCGCCAGGAAAGAAAAGCTTTAAGCAGTGACCAAATGAATAAGTGCCTAAATACTCTTACGAAGATTAGGTTTATACTATTAAAACGTAACATTCGTTCAATTATTTATCTAAAAGGAAATAAACAAAAAGTCACTACTTACCGGCTCACTATAAGTCCGGCTTTTTCTACTTTCTTCAGCAGCTATTTATCATCCACCCGCAAACGATAACATTCTTTTAAATACTATTGTTTTCTTTACTTTGACTTTACAAGAAGTAAATGTAATTTCTAGTTGAAATGAAATCTCTTATAATCCCGTGGCTGTAGACTTTATATCAAAAATCTTACACAACAACAGTGACGATTTTTCCTCACTCTTGTTAAATGTTTTCAATATTTATCACAAATCTGAAATTTTTCCAACCCACAGGAAACATTCTGTTATTATCCCAGGTTAAAATGTGAACCTCCTTACGAATTATCGCCCTATTAATCCAACTCCTAATCCTTCGAGGTTATTTGGAAGTTCATTAAAATTTCTTTGTTGGACAACATTGGTCGAAAAGCGTTCTGCCCAGCCCAACCTGATTTTCTAAATTAAAATTCTTGTGTAACCTGGCAGTTGGAATACATATATCACATAATCACATCTATTGACCAAGGATTAGCATTGGTTGTTCTATTCTGAGACATAAGAAAAAAATTCGATCGGGTTCCCACACGCTACACCATGTGAAATTATCGTACTTAGGTATTTATGAGCGTTCATTGAGCTGGTTTCGTTCTATTCTCTATGATCGCCCTTTTCAGTTCACGTTAACGGTGTTACTTGACTAATCAGCCGATTCCAATTTCCATAAATCAAGGTGGCATTCTAGGTGTCCTTTTTTATCAATATTAATGATCAGCAAAGTATTGTGCATTACTCTAAACTCCTTATCTTAGTTGATGACATAAAATTCGTCCTCTCTATCAAAATAGGATGCATAATTGTAGGGGGAGTATTTAGATGTTCTGCAACCGCTCAACATTTTCAACTACATGCGGTAAAAGTGTACCATTCCTGATGTAAAGAGAAGAAAAGTGCTCAACCCGTCTTTCCATCTGCTGAGTTTTGGCTACAATCAAGTTACCAGATACAGACTGAATAGAAGCCGTTTTAAATTTGTTTGAAACAATGGATCTCTCGATCCCATCATATAATTTCCAGTATCCGCAGTTTTTTAGATACTGAGGCTAATTTCGGTCCAATAGTCATTTGCACATCGTCTTGCAGTTTACTGGAGCTTAATTTTAGCTGCTCTTGAAAGTCGTAAGTTTTCATATGTTGGCATAAATCGAAACTTCAATAATGCTGACAGTTTCTCAACCAATTATCATGCAGGTTGTAAAATGCAAGGTTTAGAGTCTTATGATCAGAATAGTAAAATGGTTGAGTACAATTACCAGGTGAGTAAGAGGAGGGTCTATGAAGCTAGTCGTATTCAATGAAGGACCTGTTATACTGCATAGAGCTGTATAATGAATGAGTACGGTAACTGACATCGTGTAGGCACCTATTATTTCTATTGACGAACGAGATTTTTTGGTTGATACGCTGCTCGATGGAATGCGCTAGTTGACAACATATAATGAATTTTATGTATTCATACCGGGGTAATTCAGCATTATTTAGATCCATTGCTGAGAGGATCATCCTTGTTGAACACTTCACGATCAACTTCGAAATATCTGGTATTACGCATTTTTTTGGAATCAAATTTACGGATCAACCCTTATAAGAGGATCATACTAAATATATTTCTTTGAAAGAATAATTAAATCATATCTTAACGTTGTAAAACATTTTTCGACAAAATGCTTATTGGAAGGAGCTATCAAGTCATTTTACAATGAAAATGCGTTTATCGCCTTCTATCTCTTCAATAAAGTGCAACTTGAAACTCTTAAGTGGACTCTCAGCATAAACACGAATATCAGACTCTTCAAAAGCAACGTTCTGAGTGTGTTGCTGTATGCAAGGGAATGGTGGAAGACGACCGCTGCCATTGAGCGCAGAATGAACGTGTTTCAAACTAAGTGCTTGAGAAGCATTCTACGGATTTTTTGGCTACACACCATTTCGAATAAAGAGCTCCTGTGAAAAACTGGTCTGGAGGTGGTTACTACCGTAGTCAAAAGACGACGGTGGAGAAGGTTCGGTCATTTATGCAGGATGGATCCCAGTTTCTCATACGAAGGTAGCCACACACTGGCTTCCGCAAGGTAAACGAAAAAGGGGACGGCCCAAGGAAACTTGGCGCAGAACGTTGAAACGCGAACTAAATGCACAAGGATGCATGGTGCAGACAGCAACGGAAGCAGCAACAGAACGAAACCACTGGCGTGGGGTTGTCTTCGGCTCATGTGCCACCCAGCACGGAGAGGACTGAGGGAGTTTAAAGATAGCTGATCCATTAGGAAACATCTATGTGGTATTATTCACTCAAAAATCTACGATTCCCTTGTTGGTGGCGCGCGCTTGAATACGGTTCGTTATCCCAATTACATTTCAATATTACTTTCTCCTCTATACGCTACATACCGGAACCGATAATTTGTGATAATATCTTGAAGTTAAAATTTACGTTCCACGATATTCTATACATTATGCATCCTAAAACATCCATCTCACGCCGTATTAAAATTCGTGAAAACCCCTCAAACAAGAAATTGTTCTATGAGGCTAGATAATGACACTTCCTTAATCTTAAATAAATTGATAAAATTAGAATCTAAAATATTAGGTCTACGTAACGAAATAACAACTTCTCAGACTTTATTCGATTCTCTTAAACCTGTATTATCTCTTATGGAGCCTAATTCCATTATTGATCATGATCATCCTTATACAAACCAATAAATTTGTAGAAAATCTTTATAGTGAAATTACTCACAGAGAAAATCGTTCTAAGAATATCATGTTATTCAATGTAGCTGATTGTTAGTCTTTAAATGACTTAAAAAAGATGTTTTATCACATCATACGGTATTCCAACAGATTGTGCTGCTTTTGTCCGTTCACGCAAAAACAGCATGAAACAATGAACCCCAATACTTATAAAATTCACCGACAAATGTTTCGTTTCATATATATTAGAGAATAGAAATATTTTAAAATCCATTTCCAGATTTTCTAATGTTAATATTAAGCCTGACCTCACCCTAATGCAGAAGCGTTTCGGTCGTAAGAAGCGCAAAATTACCATTATTACCACAAATCAATCTTCTTCTGATTCATCAGAGTGTATGCAGTGTGACTCACCTATAGATACTACACCTTTGAGAAGCCAAGGTTTATCACCTGCACACGACATAGTTTACAGAACATCGCCACCCACTAAGCTTTCACCTCCCTTACCCACACTTAGACAGACACAAGCTCTTCTCCCAAATCCTGGCTCATTTAGAAACACGGCAGTCAGGAAGCCATCAAGCCAACAAATGACGTTGGTGAATAATAATATTAGTAGGCGCGCATACGATACCAGTTACCGTATTCAACTACAATAGCCCCTAAAACAGTATAATCAGTCTCCCATTGACTACACCTGGCTTCATAGACCCTCCCCTTACTTCCCTGGTCATTATGCTCAACCATTTTACTACTCTAAGTATATGAGTCAAAATCCTTCATTTTACAATCGATACACATCCCAACTCCTACCACACACGCCTTTTTATGACCATGCCAATTTTTTTTCCAAAAATAATAAATACAATATTGATTGCTCTAAATTTTTGTCTCAACTCACTTCCACTCTTTTTAACCCCCTTCTTTCTTATGATAATATTCTACTTAAAAATGCCCGATCAATTACCCCTAAAATCCAAATGCTGAAATCTTTTCTCATTACGAACTTGGTAGACATTATTCTTATAACTGAAATGTGGACCCGAGATGACCAGCCTAACTCAACACTTATAATACCCAATTACAAGATATTCAGGAATAACCGAACTTCGAAACGGGTAGGTGGTACTCTTATCTATGTACATTCCAGATTTAAAGCTGATACCTTTACTTCACCTAGTCTGTCAGAGCTAGAAGTCTCAATATATATTGTATTACCGTCCTTGGATCTCTTAGTAGGTTGTATTTTTTATCCACCGCCTTCAACCATTTCTAGAAGGGATTTCTTAATTAATGCGTTTATGGAAGCATCTCTACACCAGACGAAATATAAACTCATTGCTGGTGACTTCAACATGCCAAAATTAAACTGGCATGATCCTGCACAGCACACCTTCCACTAGAACGATTGACTTACTAGGATATAAGCAATTTATTGACCAAAATAGAAGAAATAAATAAATAAATAAATAAATTTTATTTTTGGAAACCCAAGGCATGTTAAACATGATCAATAATTTCTAATAGCTCTGTACAAATGTGCAGATTATAGTATGTACATTTGCAAAAACAATTTGTTCGAGGTCATTTGTTTCAGCGGAATTCAACGTTCAATAAATATAAAGGCAACGGTATTTAAAGTTGTTTTCAGGTAATCGGTACGTGATCTGATATAGTACGAAAACACAGCTATTGCGAGGAAAAGTCTAGAATGTTCTCGGCAACACTGATGATCAACGGATAAGGTCCATCGAAGATGCGCGAAGAATCTCTATTGTTGATGTTCCAAACTTTTTCATTTTGATTGTTGTAAATAGATTGATCTTTTCTTGACCATGAACCGTTTTCTTGTCCGCTAGGCGAAGGTGATTTATTCCACTAGTTTGAGGTCTGGGGGCCAGTTTCATTTTGGTGCGGATTGCCAATATCTTAGACCTAGTCTCCACTATGAACCTTACTCCAGCTAACCTGAAGGTAATTCGATCTTTTCTTAACGGTGACAATAGAATATTATCATTCCAAATATTATGCGCCACAGCTTCTGTCAATTCTTTGCAGCCATCTGATAATAAGCATACCTACAACTACATTAACTGGAATCTACTGCCAGAATTCATTAAAACAGAAGACTGAAGCCGATTTTTTTCTCTCTAGTGATTTCACAACGGTCTTTTCTCTGTAAAAACACATTACATTTTCGCCCTTCTTCGTTCTTATGAATTATCAAGAAGTCACAGATATGCTTTAGATAACACGCTTAGAGCTGACGAAAACAAAGCTCTTATAAGTCAGGATAAGCCGAAATCACAAAGTAAACTTTTCAAGGTATGATCATCCAACTCACCCAGCAACATAGATTTCATTATCAAATATTGTAACTCATCCGCAGTTGAAACAATTATTAGTTCACCTAATGCTATCTGTGAAGAATTCCTTCTGTACTTTAACTAAACCTACAACAATTCAAACTACGTTTACACAACCAGTCATCTACCTTTGCCTAATACACTAAATACTTTGAGTATGAACCTGAGTGACATAAGTAAATTGTGTAAGCAATCAACTGTCAGTCTTAAACCTGACACAGCATGCATACCTCCAGCTATATGCAGAATAGGTGGTAAAGACATTAAAATTCTCTTGCTTAACCTATTCAACGCATCTATTAAATCTGGTACCTTTTCGGCAGAATGGAAACACACAGTTTTTATATGTGTTGCTCACATCCCCATCCCTCACACGCCACTACCGGTTTCTGGCTGTTTGCCGTCGTCAAGTGGAGACAGTAAGATCAGGTTCAGCGAGCCTCGAAACAGTGGATTAAAGGTAAACAAGATTATACTTGTATGCCAACTGTTATAAAGGGTTCGTATAACGAACCACGATGTTCAGACACAGAATCACAAAGTGATTCTTGGTCAAAGCACGCAAGGCGCTTGTGGATGATCAAAGTAATGTGTTGCTCATATCCCCATCCCTTACACACCACTACCGGTTTCTGTCTGTTTGCCGTCGTCAGGTGGAGACAGTAAGATCAGGTTCAGTGAGCCTTGAAACAGTGGATTAAAGGTAAACAAGATTATACTTGTACGCCAACTGTTATATAGGGTTCGTACAACGAACCACGATGTTCAGACACAGAATCACAAAGTGATTCTTTGTCAAAGCACTCAAGGCGCTTGTGGATGACCAAAGTAATGTGTTGCTCACATCCCCATCCCTTACACACCACTACCGGTTTCAGGCTGTTTGCCATCGTCAGGTGGAGACAGTAAGATCAGGTTCAGTGAGCCTTGAAACAGTGGATTAAAGGTAAACAAGGTTATACTTGTATGCCAACTGTTATATAGGGTTCGTACAACGAACCACGATGTTCAGACACGGAATCACAAAATGATTCTTGGTCAAGCACTCGAGGCGCTTATGGATGACCAAAGTAATGTGTTGCTCACATCCCCATCCCTTACACACCACTACCGGTTTTTGGCTGTTTGCCGTCGTCAGGTGGAGACAGTAAGATCAGGTCCAGTGAGCCTTGAAACAGTGGATTAAAGGTAAACAAGGTTATACTTGTATGCCAACTGTTACATAGGGTTCGTACAACGAACCACGATGTTCAGACACGGAACCAAAGTGATTTCTTGGTCAAGAGCCTCAAGGCG
>JACCGJ010025789.1:0-26965 GCA_013407085.1 Atriophallophorus winterbourni | reverse complement strand
TTTGCCTACCTTGTAGCTGCATTCGCGGCCATTTTCACTGCACTTTGTTATGCTGAATTTACCACCCTTTTCCCCAGAGCTGGTTCCGCATACCTATACACCTATTTGATGCTAGGGGAATTGCCAGCCTTCTTGATAGGATGGACAATGGTTTCAGACGTCATTGTATCTACAGCGGCGATTTCGAAAGCATTCTCCGGAACTGTTAACTTATTAACTAATAGAACGATTTCCAATTGGTTAGAGAACAACCTTGTCAAGTTCCCTTCTTCGTATATTCTGGATTCCACCCCCGACCTTGTTGCCGTTGCATTTCTGATGGTTCTCGCAATAGTCACACTGACTGGAGCTGCCATCTCGATGAGCATCAACGTGTTCTTATCAACAATTCAGATTATTTCACTAGTGATACTTTCCATATCATGTTTCGTATTTGGTAAAGTGGAGAACTATACATTGCACGGAGGCTTTTTCCCTTTCGGTATTAAAGGTTTTCTACGAGGTACGGGTATAGCGGTATTTGGGTTCTCCGGTTTCGAAGCCATTGCAAACGCAAGTGAAGAATCAAGCAATCCACGCCGCGACCTACCACTTGCTTTATTCTCGGCTCTGATTATTTGTGCCGTATTATATACGGGAGCTTCACTCGGTCTGGCATACCTTATACCACACACAGCTGTTGTATACGATTCCCCGTTCGTGGCCGCTTTCGCATACGTGAATCAGACCGGAATGATGGGCTTCGCTGCTTTCGCAACGTTACTCGCCACCGGTGCCACAAAACTGGTTGCAATGTATGTGATACCGCGGTTTTTCTACTCTATCGCCTCGGATGGCTTATTGTTCGGTTTTATGGCCTACGTGGAACGAAGAACCGGCGTGCCAGTGTGGAGCCTTTTAGTCGGAGCCGTGATAACAATTTTGCTAGCCGCATTCATTCAAATACAAATATTGGTTGAATTTACCTCCATCGGCATATTATTCTCGTATTTTATCATCGGTGTTGACCTCATGATACTCCGATATACATTCGAGGATAAATATCACGTGATAGATGATGCACCGAAGAAAAAAATCGATCCACTTTATGAGGACGAAAAATCGGTGCTCAGCATGCTACCTCCTCCGAAAACTTTGTGGTTACGTAGCTTTGCTCCGGAGTGTTGCAAGCTGTTAAGCTCAAAAATCACGTTCTGCTTATTGCTCGGCGCTTACATGCTAAGCGTCTTAATGATTGGTATTTCAATGAATCTCGGGGTGATTTACGAGATAACGTGGTGCTGGATCGTATTTGGATGTGCAATCGGATTGGCCATTGTGCTTTTTATTTTGCTTTGTTTCTACGAACCGATGAAGGTGAAGAAGGGCTTCGAGGTTAGTCAAATCATTTGCTGTCGTGAATGTAACTTTGTCCAACTAGAAATGAATTATTGGCAGCAATTCTCGTAAGGCTAGTGGTTCGTTTAAATATTTTGCCATGCACCATGTTTATTGAAAAAATCATAACTTCTGTCATCATGAAACCGTTGCTTAGAACCAACCCTATAGGCTTTAGTGACCCGATAATTAAAAATATTCGTTAATGATGTTTAATTCTCTGTCATAAGCTGTCAAACGATCTATTGTTAATCAACTTGCCGTTACTTTTAATGACGCTGAACCAACCTTAAACTAAATATCCGTTGGTGAACGAGTGTTTTTCGTGGTCCGAATTAACACTGTTCAAATTTGATATTGCAGCCTAGCAGGATTCACGAATTTTGTCACGAATGTTTATTTTGTTACTAATCCCCGAAATAGATTTTAACAATACCATAATCAATAATACAAGTTGGACTTATCACGTTTCATTCGATTGAATATTGCTTGGAAACGATCTGTTGAAAATAGTAACAAATGTACCGAAAGTTAACTGTTAAAATGTCCACATAATGTTGTATCAAAAAACTAGGCGACTATCGTTTACGGAGGTTCGTATTCCGCAGGTGTAGGTGTAAAGATTGTGTTAATTGATATTTCACTATATTAAATTGGTGACAGTCTCAAAGATAGAAGTAATGAACAGTGTTGAGTGTGATTAAACTAAATCAGAATGACATTTTCACATGCGTATGCACTTCTATTACACACCGCGACAGGTTTCATGCTGCTTATCAGGTACGGACAGTACGATCAAGAACCACATATAACATTTAATAATGGTAAACGAGGTTTCGTGCTGTTTGTACTAATTAGATAGGGACAGTACGATCACAATCGGCATGTACTGTCTCCACCTGATGACGGCAAACAGCCGGCAACCGGTAGTGGTGTGTGAGGGATGGGGATGTGAGCAACACATTACTTTGGTCATCCATAAGCGTCTTGAGTGCTTGACCAGGAATTACTATGTGATTCTGTGTTTGAACATTGTGGTTCGTTGTACGAACGCTATTTAAGAGTGGCATTCAAGTATTACTTTGTTTACCACTATCACACTGTTTCCAGGCTCACTGAACATAATCTTACTGTCTCCACCTGGTGACGACAAACAGCCAGGAACCGGTAGTGGTGTGTAAGGGCTGGGGATGTGAGCAATACATTTCCTCCTCAAGATAATTTAGTTATAAAATTTTGATTCATATCCAGTTTCCAAGCTCAGTCCTAAATGTAAAATTATACTCAAACATAATACAACGCCACGCGGAAAAATAATATCATTCCGTACAGTGACATCACCTGTTAGACGAAACAGAATCGCTGAAGAATCCTTTGGACCTACAGTAGATTCAAAACATGGTCCAGTGAGTGCAGTTCTAATCCTGTCATTAAATCACTGCAGAAAACGACAATTTTGTACAAAATGACTTGAAGTAATACGGAAAATGTATTTAAAAACCGAAAAGTTGAATGTATATTTTACTTCAGATTTAGATGAATCCTTAAAGTGTAGAATCTACTTTGCACTGTAATTCTGTACTCTTTAGATATTAGCGTGTTCTGTGTACTTTTTATTTACAAAAATTTACACATCCATTACATAACTCGTAAAATGCATATAGCCCCCAAATAAATTATCTGCTTCCGGACTATCAATCGATAACTAAAATTGGTTCGGAGTGTTGTTATTACGTTAAAATGCATTCATTCAAAACATATTGAGTTCCAAATGGATTAGCTAACAGAAACGTTGGTCAAAGCTCGTCCAGTTATAATATCACTCAAACTACACATTATTCCGTCTGCTGTTATAATATACGCAGGTTTAAAAATCAACCTTGTGCTTTTGACCACTTGGCCTGGTTTTCTAAGTGCCAGGCTATTATCGAACGGGTTTATGTAATCGTGATAGACATCACATGGCATACCAACCTTGAGAGAATGCAAAAGGTTTTCGAAGTACTGAGGGAAGAATTTTTGTGCAAGTCCCCTCAGGAAGCACAACCATCTTACTTATATCCCCGTTAGGCCATCCAAGTCAATAAAGTCAATTCCTCTCCCTCGTTTCTATAGCTTGAATCTGTAAACGGGATAGGGTTTCATCCATTTTATACTAGCGAATTTGCAGAAGCCGCAGGATTTTAACCTATACCATCCATTCTCGTAATTATGTAGCTACCAAAATTTAATTGGAATTTTGAGCATTAAGGTCAGAGTCACATTAGTAATTTTACAAGTGTAAGGTCGTGCTATGGTTCGCATAAATAGTTTTTTGGATCATCGCGTGATTTTGGGCATAATGGTCCTGAGTTTGTTGTTTTAAGATCGTTCCATCGACGCTGATAAGCTAATGAAGTCCACATTTTTAATGTCTGCGTTTTATTAAATATAACCAGCAATAACATGGCTGATCCTACTAACCACATATTCAGGTGGTTTGGTAGCTATGATAAAGTTTCAGTTTTCAGGTGAATTTTGAATTAACTTCTATTCGATGCACTTGACTGCTTTAAAATCCTGCTTGTTATTTTTAGACCCCTTGGATGCCTATCGCGCCCTGTGTGACCATGTTGACCAATGGTGTACTGATCACTAGTTTGGAAGGAATTACTTGGATTCGGTTTCTTGTATGGACCGCGATCGGTGAGTATGTCTTGATTGAGGATTCACGAATTTGTGGCACCAGAAACCAATTAGCGTCACAATTAACATAGATTATTCAACATTCGTTCATGAAACGTAAGAACTCATAGACAACGTCGATATTTGCATATAATGTCACCGTGATTCAATACACAGGCGCAATCAATCTGTCTTGGAACAAAGTTGTCCAACTGACAAATAAATGTTTTGGCACTGAAAGCGGTAATGCATTCCTAAGAAAACAGCCACGCAGAGTATATAATTATCTGTGTTAGTCGAGCCCCAAATGGAGCGTTTATAAAGTTGGTGGGTGGCTAAGTGTTTTTCTCTATTTGCGGTGTTTGAAAAGAATGTTATAGTGGGTGAGTTGGAGAATGAATTACATTGTATGTAATTGTCACGTCACTCTAAATTCTTCTACGGGATGAGTCGGTCTAAACATCGCATTATTTCCTCTCTCCTTAGTTTCTGAATTCAACTGACTAGATTTTTGCGCGATTGTATATTCAATCATGGAGTAGAATATCATTTTTGAGACAAGGCATTTATAGTTAGGAGAATGTATGAATCGAGCATCGTGGGTGAAATCCCAAACTCATGGTTCATATTAATCCGTCGCATCAAACCACAAAGTCCAAACTCACACTTGTAAACGACCTCATAGTGCTAACTATTCTTTACTCGGTCACAAACCCAAAATCCAAACGAAATTTCCAACTTTGACAAAACTGCATGCGCAAAATTAGATATGTATTGAAAGGGCTCGCCATTGTGCAGCAACTTGCAATTTTTTGAAAATTGAATGGTAGCTTTTTCTTTACCAATTATTAGCTTTGCAGCTGTAAACAGACTCTAATGGATTTTAGGTAGGGTCAAATATTATTATAATCAGCAAGGAAAACCACTTTGCGTGACAGCGTTTGCTGTATGTCGTTGAAGAATACCCGAAAACTACTGGCCCAAACACAGAACCTTACGGTACACCCCTAGATCCATCGTTGACTGTTGTATAAACACCGTTTATTCAAACATTCGCTTTGGGTTCTTGGGTGTTCTCAACTGATGCTCACCTGTTGCAACTTCGGCAGTAGTCGACAGTGATAAACTGATCACAAGCATTAGACATATCTGAATGCCAAGCGTGGATGATAGTTGCGTTGTGAACTGTTTGGGTTCAGTCACCTGGAAATGCTAGCGAAAATTTGAATCCTGAGCGAAGATCGTATGTAGATAGATAGATAACGTATTTTTGCGACTCATGGTAATAAAAGCTCTTCTATAAAACTTTAAATAATAAGGAAGTAGGATGACTGGATGGTTTGATTCAGAATCTGAACTGCGCCCAATTTTGTAAATAAATGAAATAGCCACTCTGTTGACAAACTTCATTCGATTTATGCAACCATGGATGATGTTCCGAATCGTATCTAACAACAGTTTAATTTTTCATTTCCTTGAATGAATAGGATTGGCTGCAGAAATTTACACAACGGGGTTTTAAATGTCAAACTTTATTGTGACATTCATCAGCTAACTTCAAGCACACGGATCTTGTTGTTGTCGTACAAGCTTTGTAAACAACCCCGCCGATTAAGGTCCCAAGCCCAGCTGCAAAAGGAGGAGGTTTGAGCATGGGGCCTTAAACTGTAAACAACCTTCTAGCTATAGAAACGCCAACAAGAATAATAACAGACACCACGAACTTGAGAGAAAACGGAACCCAAGCTGGAAGGTGTAGGACGTCGGACGGCGAATGCCAGAGTCATCTGGAAGCCGTCAGGCCGATGAACATCATCTCCACAGGAACCATTACTACGATCGCCATATGGAACGTCCGGACCATGTATGAGACCGGAAAGACAATGCAAGTCGCGGCATATGTGAGAAAGTATAACCTCACCATCTTAGGAATCAGCTAGTCAAGATGGATTGGTCCCGGGCAGCTGCGACTGACTTTGGTTGAATCACATTTGTACTCCGGTCACGAGCAGGAAGATGACGCACACACGTAGGTAGTGGCGCTGATGCTTTCCAAGTCGGCACAGAGAGCGCTCATTGGGTGGGAGGCGCATCGATCACGTATCATGGCAGCATCCTTCTATACAAAGAAGAATAGGATCAGCATGGACATAATCCAGTGCTAGGCCCCGACGAACAACAGGGAAAATGAGGAAAATGAGGATTTTTACAACAGACCATCAACCATCATACAAGACTTAGCAAATAGGGACATCGTCTTGTAATGAGTGACTCCAACGCCAAGATTGGCAGTTTCAACCAAGTACATGTGGCAGCAAAGGCTGGGTAAGATGAATGATCAGAGATGAAACAAACGACTGTAAGAATAATTTGTTTTATTAAAAACTGTCCAAATGAATATTAGTGCTCTCGTTTCCGTCTGTATTGAGCCGAATGCAAATTCAATATTTTAAGTCTCATTTCGTATGGATAATTAGAAAGTCCCAGGACGACAATGTCGACAAACTGACCCTCTGGAGACTACTGAGACACTACGGAGTACCAGAATAGATCATCAACATCATCAATGGGTCAATGCCAAGAACTTCCATATCTCTTTTGCAAACGTCTTTGTACCGCAAGTGCGGTCCGCCCAATGGTCGACTTCCTAGTTGCAACTCACCATAGAGTAGATCTTTCGGAATACGACCATTTTCCATTCTTTAGACATGACCAAGCCAGCGCAGGCGGCGCTGTCGCAATAGAGTGAACATGCTCTGTAGACCAGCTTTAAAAGCACTTCAGCATTAGTCACTCTGTCCATCCACGATATGTTCAAGATACGACGGATGCTTCGTAGAATAGTACGTGACAGACAACTCACTGGTACCTTTGAAGTCAGAACCGGTGTGAGGCCAGGCTACTTGCTCTCTCCATTTCTGTTCCTGCTGGCCATAGACTGGATCATGAAGATATTGACAGATAAGAAGCAAAACGGCATCTAGTGTACAGTTGAAAGCAGTTGGACGACCTCAACTTCACAGACGATCTGGCTCTTCTCTCCCTCACCCAAAACAGATACAAGAAAAGACTAGCATCGTTGCGATTAGCTCAGCTAGACTAGGCCTCAACATCAACAGAGGGAAGAGCAAGGTTTTAAAGACTAACGCATTTAACACGACCCCCATCACAGTCCAAGGCCGGGCGCTGGAAGAGATGGGCAGTTTCACTTATCTCGGCATCCAGGAAAAGCTTGGAGGAACAAATGCAGACGCCAGAACGCTCATCTTTAAAGCATGTGCAACCTTACACCACATGCAGAACATCTGGAGATCCAGCAAGATCAGCATTACCACCAAGATCAGGATGTTCAACATCTTAGTAATACTACTCTACGGAGCAAAGACCTGGATAACCACAGTCACCATCATGAAGAAAATCCAGGTCTTCATCAACATCAGGAAGATCCTAAATATCTGTTGGCCCGACAAGATTAGTAATAAAGAATTGTGGCAACGAAAAAGCCGCAGCCTGTTGACGAAGTCATCCTTCAGAGACGCTTGCGATGGATTGATCGCACCCTCCGCAAACCTGCATCAAACATCACCTGAAACCCCCAAGGGAAGAGGAAAAGAGGACGGTCTAGAAATACCTGGCACCGAGACCTGGATGCAGACACCAAGTAGATGGGTAAGACGCGTGGACAGCTAGAGAGACTCGCCCCGGATCGTGATGCTTGCAGAGAGCTTATAGTAGACTGAGCACTACAATAATTTCCCCAAGAATGTTGGAGAAAAGGCACAGGAGATGAAAGGTTTATTGCGGCAGCCAAAAGGTGCACGAAGGTACAGGGTAGCAATCACGGAACACGATTCAACGGGAAGCGCGTTATCAAGGTCAATTGTTATGTACAGTAAAACAATCTTGTTACAGGCTGATGACGGCCTATGTTCCAAACGGGACGAAAGGCGGGAGTAAGTAAATAAGTAAGCTTTGTAAACACATGATGCACAATCACGTATCTCAACACTGTGGATAAAATCAAACGAAACAATGATTTCATATATTTTTTTCGAAATTCGATGTTGAAATCAGCGAAAATTTACTGTTGAATATTCACATCATTATTTTTGAACCTCTTTACAGGTCTGATTATTTACTTCGCCTATGGGTTGTGGTATAGCAAGGCGGATGAAGCTGCTCAGGAGCAAGAGAAAGAACAAATAGTGGAAAGATGAAACATCTGGTTGGCTGACGTTGACTTACAAAAAACCTTCTCTGCAATCGGGTCTATTGATTTTAGAATTTCTTCTGCAATGTTACCTAATAAATGCTGCGCTGAAATTGTGTTCTTCATCCGATTGACATCATCCATTGTAATGACATGAGATTACCAGCATGCGTGTAAAAATCATCCCCATTCTCATGAAAATAGAGTTTGCAATGAATCGGTTATAGTGAGTTTTTGGTAACGTTTCGCTTCTGAACACAAAAGCTTCGTCAGACCAAGGGTGTCGATACGAACAGTGTTCAGGTTTAAATGGCATTCTCTTGACCAATCCTGATTTCTATAAGCTAGACAGGGGAGATCAAGATAATTGATCACACCTAATTGCTGTGTTTATCCCTAATTATTTATTAATTGCACAGGTCAGCGTCTGCTGACACACGGCTTACGTAACCATGTGCGTATTAGGTGTGTTGTTCTTTAATCCTAATCCGCTGCAAAACCGAACGCCAGATTGTTGAGATATCCGCCCCATCCACCTTGTTCACTGCATTCGCCCCAGCCTTTGTTATTTCAACAGCCTCGGCGTGAAGTCTTTCCCTATAAGATTTCACACCCTGTCTTATCACTTTCACGTTATCAAGATCTACGCTGTGTCCAGTATCTAGCACGAGTTCAGCTAGGGCAGAATCCCGAATCAGTGATTGATATTCACTGGGATTGCAGGGTCGCTTTCCCACTCGTTTCCTGTGTTCGTTTACCCTAGTGCAGAGTTCTCTAGACGTTTGTCCAATGTAAACACCCGCGCAACCCTTGCAGTTGATTTTGTAGATGCAGTTCGTCGCACAACCTAAAGGAGTCTTATCTTTGAAAAGACTTCACGCCGAGGCTGTTGAAATAACAAAGGCTGGGGCGAATGCAGTGAACAATTTGGATGGGGCGGATATCTCAACAATCTGGCGTTCGGTTTTGCAGCGGATTAGGATTAACGAACATCACACCTAATACGCATATGGTTACGTAAGCCGTGTGTCAGCAGACGCTGACCTGTGCAATTAATAAATAATTAGGGATGAACACAGCAATTAGGAGGTGTGATCAATTATCTAGCTTATAGAAATCAGGATTGGTCAAGAGAATGCCATTTAAACCTGAACACTGTTCGTATCGACACCCTTGGTCTGACGAAGCTTCCGTGTTCAGAAGCGAAACGTTACCAAAAACTTACTATAACCGATTCATTGCAAACTCTATTTTCATGATTATGAACTCCCGATCGGTCTCGAATATATTCAAATACTTTGCTCATCCCCATTCTGTTTTAGACCGCACAAAATAGACACTTTATCTTGGTGAAATGCGTTGCTTTAATGAATTGTATTGTATTAATATTTAAATTGTATTTAAATTGTATTAATATTTAAATAATTTGTGCATATGTTCACATTAAAAACCTGAAAGACATTTTACACGAAATGCAAACATTGACCATAAGAATATAACCATGTAAGAATCAAACGGAGCATTAAATTTTGCAAATTGAAATGATTATAGTGCTTATTTATTGTTAATACTCTACCCTCCATTTTTAACATACGATGTATGTGAAAAGCATGAAAACAGGCTGTCAAAAACCGGTAGAAATGTCTAAATTGTGATTATTAGATTCATCCCACGGACAATTTACTCTCATACACGTTTGCAAACAACATCCACCGGAGAGCAAGAATAAGCAGTCTATATTTGGGAATAGAAAGATTGTCCTGCATTCAGCGGCAACCTTCGGCGTCGAACTCTGTCCTCACTAGTGGAATGAAACTATCACATTGTAAAAACAGATGCCGGCCTAATATAAATAGCTTGCCCGTTTTACATTTATTTCAAGAATGAGTATCCTAAACCATTTTCCAGATGCCGAAGATAAATTTTCAGATCGATAAATGGAAGATAAATGGAAGTAAATTGTAGAAGGAATGTACAAAAGTACAACATCAATAACTCACCTGAACGGGGAAGAGACGAAAATCTCGTTTGCAACTGTACTTATATTGTTCAGAAAATTAAACATTGCTTGAATATTTAGTGTGGAATTCCTAAAGTGCAAACGGTTGCTTGAAGATGTTATATTCACCAAATTTTCTGCTTAAAGTTTACTGATATTTTATGGATCAAATATTCTTATATACGCTCCTGACTCAAATATTGTAAAAATATGATCTTTCTGAATTAACGGTGTCCTTTACAACAGAACAATATTCATTCATGGTCAATTTACATATGAACAGCCAGGGATATAAAATTGTTTATGTATGTATGTATGTATGTATGAAATCACAAGGCTGATCCAGGCAAAGTGCCGCGCAGTCAGAGACTGCATGTGGGCTAGGATACAGTCAGGTTGCCTAGGCCTAGACAGATAAGGGGAAGAAAAATAGAAATGGCAGTTGGACTCCAGCGTGTACTCACATGCAGCTCACTACTGGTTACAAATCAATTTAACACGGCGTTAGCTGCGCAGCAGGGAAGTGCTGCACGATTGCAAAATTGTTTAGGATGAGAATGATACATTACTGGTGAAGAGGTGGTTGCGGTAATAAAATGGTTGACGCTCATGTCATGCACTTCACCCTAAGCCAGGTTTGCGCTTATAAGCAGCTGTTGATTAAGTTTGGTATGACCAAACTTTTCAATCAAATATGCCCATACAAATGCAGATGGGATAAAACCCAACGAAAATCCACGAAAACCTCGTGGGTGCGTGCTAGAAATGCATACAAATGGGGCATTTGTGCCTAATCCTAATTTCGCATTTGAAATGAGTAGTGACAGTCATCGAAAAAATAACTGCAATATCCCGGTATTCTCATCAAATCACACGTACTATATCGTATTAATTAAACTGGAATTAAGAGCCGGTCCAATGATTTGCGGTGGAATAATTTGAAGAGAATACAGTAAAAGAATGGCTTGGTAAAAGCAAATTTGATTTGTCAATACGATCCAACAGTTACCTTGTTAAAACGAGTGCTTGGTATCTGTCATAATTACTTGCAAAGTTACTTTCTCAAACAGTTTTCAAGTTTGTCCAATCAAGTGAACGCAGAGCTCAACCAACCTAATCTCCGTGCTATGACTTTATTTCGGACGCTACTTAATCCCGATTGAGCGAAAGGTTGTGTTGTGCAATACACTCTTGCAAAGTTATGAGCGCTTCAAAATGTTATTTCAAGCCGTAAAATATGCCATTTACAACAGCCCGGCGCACGTTGACTGTATTTCTCTGAATTCAATCGACAGTGTATCAAGGTGACTTTTCCGCTGCGTTCAATACGATAATGAATTATACGGCATTCGTGTGTGTTACGGGCTTGCTTGAAAAGAATCGCTTTCCTCATGGACCCTAAACATTCTTGAACGGAGATCTTAAAATACAAAAACATAAAACGAATGCTTTATCGTGTTGATGTGATAACCTACTTTCAAGGATTGCACTATGTAATACAGATTGCCCTTGAAACTGATCGGATGCGTGCGGCCGTCAGGTGGGGAAAATGTGGAACAATGTTTGTCTGGCCTGTATTTTTATTTATGCATATGGCTGAACTTGCATTAAAAACAGTGATTCTGTTTGCTTAACAGCATAAATTTCATCAATAAATTCAACGATGGCTTCCCTCTTATTGAAAAACACGTCGTAACCAGCCGAGTTTAAAACCACATGTTCGAAGTTGTAGATTTCTACACCGTGATTGCTACTGAATGGGGTACCGAAATTTACATATGAGGAGAGATTACCACAGATGCTTTCAGGTTTCGAAATTAATTTTTACAATACAATCATACATGCAAAGAAGCATAAAAACGACGGACGAAAAATTGTACAACATCCGATGTTGGTTTTGAAACATGAACTTTGTCTACTTCTTTTATATTTTTGAAGTAAATAGCTAAGGACAACGTTTGTTAGCTATGAAACGATTAATCTGTTGTTCTGGATTATATATATGGTCAACAGCGCCCAAAAGCTAGTTTATTGTATTTACACACACACAGCTGGATTGAACAATTGCGTATAAAATTTCCTGAATGTTTTCAGAAGCAATATATCGAGGTGGTATATCGCTCACGCGAGAAACAAGGGTATGATATAAAAACTTATACGGCACAAAAATCGATTGAAAAAAGATCACAAGACGGTGAAAATGTTTTTCCAATTGACACACACACACATTATACATACGTCATGTGGCTTCTCACAAACATGCTCGATGTTACGCAATGAAGGACATATAAGGCACGAAATTGATTTGTCAGTGTTCGCGTTTAATGACCCAAATAATGGTCATTGACTTAATGGAGTACGAATCAATAAGTTGCTTTAAACTAGGGGAATAAAGTTTAATGATCATTACATAAGCATTAGGTGGCAAACAAGTTAGTGTGAAGGAAATTAATGAATAGACTTATTTTTTCGTCCTATTGATACTCTCGACCCATGATGCACGATAGGCGCTGCATCGTTTCTGATCATAAATGCTTTATGCTTCGATAGTCATACATAATTAACGGTACACATTACAAACCCAGCAGTATCATTTAGGTTACGTTGAAAATCATCTAATATCCCATAGTTCCGCACTCTTAGGTTCACTTACATTTCAACATAGGCAATTCGAACAAATCAACATGTTTCACAATAAGCGAAAATGAGTTCTAATGAAATCATATAGTTTCATATTTGATATTTATTTGAGTCATTTGAAGTTGAAAGATCGCAATAGGCTCCAGTCATTCACAACGTGCACATCCAACCAATCTAGATGAATCTTGTTTTCAAAAAGTCTATATCGTGAATGTGTGTATTTGATTTTGGTGCACAAACTTGCTTCTAAAATAGTTTTTCCTGAAATTCATGCAGAACGTCTTCTGACGCGGAATGCGTAGAGTCCATGAATGCATCATTTAAATGTGAACGTTAAAACGCAATGATGTAATTGAACCTATCCTTTCGTTTCATCTCTGTGCTGATCTTGCAATTTATTTAATGCAGACCCAAGTTCTTTTCATTTTTCTCGTTACTGCGGCCCCAAATTATTTGCGGACATTCTTTATTTTCACTTTTAATGAACTCAATGCAATAGCATTGAATTCGGTGAACATCCAAGCAGCATAGCTAGTCTAACATGAGTGTAGAAAAACTCGTAACATCTTCATGAACACTTTTTAACATTTGGAACTCAGGTAACTTTTTGAAGAACTTAACATCATATACTTGGATCAGTTAAGAGGATCTCCACTATTATCCTTATTGTTTCCAAAGCGTTAACAGCACATGGAGCCGCAGTAGCAATGGAACGGCTCATGTTCGAAATCTTCTAAGATGCACAGTTTTGGAAATGTGTTCTACCCAGATCCTCATAACATTAAATGGGTCAAATGGGTTCCAATAATAGTTAAGCTTGAGTAAACTGTTAAGTTTGATCAATAGGCTTCGGTAGAATATTCTTAAACTGTATAAACAATGCACCAGACGAGGTCATTATCAGGGTATCAAAACATCCACGAGCAATTATGTACCTTCGATATTGATGGATATCGCTTTAAAAGCTTACATTTCTACTATGAAGCTTCGGATCAATACGCATGCAAATCTCTGCAAGAAGTTAGGTTTATTTGTGTATATGTTCGTGAGGGTGCTAAAGAATGGCGACGTTGCCTGCAAACTCGAGTACTTCTAGATTGCCTTCATTTGTCCAAACGTTGTCTCACTTTCGGTTGGTGGTTTTTCCTCACTTAGTAAATAAAATTCAAGATACGTAATAATGACAGAAAGCAGCCCTGCTTCAATTTCGTGATCTGTGAGCTATTACGTAAAGCATGTCCGATTAAATACGTATAATAACGAATGTACGTCAATATCTGATATATCACTAATTTACTAACTATTGGCTAATCCTTCAAACTTGATATTTCTTAACAGATGGCACATTATTTTTAAATCTCGTTATTCTCGGCCAACCGACAACTAAGAAGAAAAGCATTGTGTATGTATGCTGTATGCAATTTCGATAATGTACGAAATACAACATAGTTTCGAAATACCAGATTCGGATATGCTTTTTCTATACGCAACGCTTGGAGATCGGACAAACGCATTTATGATGGCCATCCTATCAACTTCGACGTGTTCAATATTTCGTTCGAAACCGATCGAGAAAGTGAAATTCTGTGCATAAATCATGCTGCAACCTTCATAGATATTCATTGCATGTATCAGTGTGTATGCAGTAGATTCTCCCAATTTATCAGCCACTAGTATATTTTTTCATTTATTAAATTTTCATTATATTTTATTCCTTTTTTCTTCACGGTCAGTTTCGCAATCTGTCTAATAGAATGAAAAAATTGGCAAAAGGTTTTGTGGGAATCGAAAAAGTTGCTGGATGATAAACAATGTTTTCACTAAAATATGCCTAATGCAAGCAGACATGATGGACAATTACCAATTCATTAATTGAATCTGAGTTCAACGTAGAAGTTCTTAGATGCATTCCTCTTGTAGACAAAATGTTTCTAGTAATTAACGATCATTTGGTTACTAACCTATATTAAGTAGTTATAAGTTAGACAAGCTTTGCAACGAGAAGACAACATCGAAAGTCGTAGGATTTGTACTGCTTAATATTAAACCAGCTGGCGGCGTCACCCTTCATCTTTTCACTTCTGTTTTAATTATTGCGAAAACTTATCTTACATGGCGAGCGCAAAATACAACACGGGTTGTGTAGCAAGGACAATATTCCCCTATTGAGTTTGGATTTGATACGATGTTTATTGGCACAAATAATCAGGAAAACAGTCATATTACTCCCACACAGTTATACTACAATCTTTAGTTGTTAAAACAAAAAGGCTTCTATCATTGATAATTATCTACTGATTACCGACGAAATAATATGAGCTGAAAAAAAGCATTAGATGAGCGGGTTTATTTTTGTGTGATTATATTCCTATTCAGTGAGCATTGAAAAAGTGATAAAGTGGTAAAAAAGTTATACTTGTATGCCGCTGTTGTATATGGTTCTTAAAAAGAACCACGATGTTCAAATACAGAATCACATGGTGATTCGTGGCTAAGCGCTTGAGGCGCTTATAAAAAACCAAATATATTGTGGTGCTCACATCACGTACCTTGAGTATTGAATATTTCCGTTGAATTTTAGTATACTTTGTGTTCTCATCAGGTAATTGTTGACAGTCATTACGAAGTAAATGACAATTTTGCGTAACATCGTAATTTTCACCATGATCTATGTTGAAACGATTGATTTCTAGTAATAGAACTTCGTAAATTCCTTGCGCACATAATATACAAATGATTGCAAACGGTCAAGACATGTGCGAAGTTGTTCTGGAATAACAAGTCTTTAGAATCTGCGCGAAATACCTGACTGAGCTAGCTCTAGATTTTTGCGAATGAAATAAGTTGAAACAACTTAATTAGTTCCGCAACTTCGGCAAGTTTGAATCAATCAATTGTCTTTAAATCCTGGGTGGTTTTTGTTATACTTAATTGGACAGACATTCAGAAAGTTTCCTCTGCTTTTTTAGTTTGTGGAGTATATATCTGTTCTGAACACCTAAAAAGCATGAACCAGAATAAACTCACACTAGTAAATGATATTAGAAATGAAGAGTAATGAAAGCTATACAACGGGCCGAGTATTATGATTTTCATTGGAAATTTTAGGGTTAAATAACTTCAAACATCACATTTCTACACCTTAGTTTGATATTCCATTACGATCGTAGTACAACAAACTTTGGTTGTGTAAACGGACGACATTCATTCCTCTTGTAGTGATATCATACTGTGTATTCGGGATAATTTGCTAGCTTTCATTTATACAACTCTTTTAAGAAAATGATTATCAGATTTTTAGTAAGTTGACCAATGTTTTAAAGCATTTAATACATTACTCTTCTGAACAGAAATTGGTTAGCATTGATAAATTACTTCCATTTCTACATTATATAAATACAGAAATTCGATATGGAGGAAGAACAATTGGTATTCAGCGAGTACCAGTATATATTTTCATTTAAATTAAAATTATCATGTAAAATGTAGACCATACGTAAACAAGGTTATACTTGTATGCCAACTGTTATATAGGGTGCGTACAACGAACCACGATGTTCAGACACAGAATCACAAAGTGATTCTTGGTCAAGCACTCGAGGCGCTTATGGATGACCGAAGTAATGTGTTGCTCACATGGGGATGGGGATGTGAGCAACACATTACTTTGGTAGACCATACGTATTGACAGGCCTATAACTGAATTGAGAAGCTGGAAGAAAATTAGATTAGTCATTAGCCAGCTAGTTTGCTTGGTAGTCGTATTTCACTAGCATTGTTATATTATATTAGTGCATTACTGGAGGCGTATTCACTCGTGGTAAGTATTCAACTGGACTGTACGTGACATTACATGATTATTTCTTATTCTTTTTTCATGGAATAATATTTACTATGATATGGTAATTGTGAAACTATGTGCCTTTTTGATCACGAGAAATCAAGAATTAAGATTTTATTGTGAAAAAATTCAATCGCTTCACATGTACCATTGGATGAGAGCTATAAAAATACAGAGGAGGCAATCAAAATTCTATTGATGTGTTTGGTTTGTGTAGGTTCATATGGGGTCAATACACAGGGCCGATAGTGGAGTTCTCTTTGATATAAGCATTCAGTTTCGATTTGAAATCACGGATCATAGGAGCGTTCACAATATCCTGTGATAGTGAATTCCACAGAAAGCAAATACGCAGCGAGAAGAAGTGACCTCTACAATCGAGTCTTTATTGCGGTATAACGAGACAAATTGAATGACTCCATATATTCTTAGGGGCACTGACTTTTGTCAAATCGCGGTTTGGGTCATGTCGCTGCTTACTCAACTTTGCGTAAAATCGGTCTATTCCAGCATGGCCATTCGCTCTTGATATGGTGCTGTGCTGCATCACATCAACTAGCTTCGTCGCCCAGTGGTAAATTTTCCCCAGCAATTCAATGTCTTTACGCCACCACGGTGCCCAAGCTCGGATCATGTGTTCTATCGTCGGATGGATGTAAGTATTTAAAATTCGGGGAAGCGCGGCGGAGAGAACCGCCCAAGTTTTCTTCTCAGCATTCCCAATATACCGCTTTCCCAGTTGAAGACTTTCTGGCAATGACTATTCGGTTTCAGGTTATTAGTAATCCAGATACCGAGATCCTTCTCAGCGCTTGTCAAAGTCCAGTTTTCATGACCAAGATTTTATGTATGCTCATATTGCCGGCCAAGTTGAAACATTTTACATTTACATTTACATATCATTTATGTATAACAAGAAAAGGATAGGCCCAAGCACTGAAACTTGAGGGACGTCGCTGGTGACATTGATGGTTTTTGATAGAACTCCGTCGATGCGGACGGTCCATTATTGGACTAGCTTTTGCAGAAGCAGTCTGCGGTTGACTTTATTGAAGGCCTTTGATACATCAATAAAGCAGGCATGAACAGAGTTTCCTAGCCCAAGAGACGTTGTACAACAGTCCAGAGTGATGAGTAAATTTGAAAGACCAGATCTGTTTAGGCGAAACTCATGTTGCGCTGCTGATAAAATTCCTTTAGTTACAACGTGACCCACGGTACACTCAGTTAGGATCCGATCCATAATTTTCGTGATGAAGGGGAGCAGCGTAACAGGCCTGTATGTGCTAAGTCGGAACGACAGCCACCCTTGTAAATTGGTGTTATCACACTAGCTTTCCATGCTGACGGTATGCAATCGTCGCGAAGACTCCGGATGAAAACTGTTTGAAAGCTGTCTATAACACGCATGAAGAATATCAGGGATAATGTTGTCCCCACCCCGGGATTTCCTCATATTTTTTCGCTGTAGGTGTTGTTCACAGTGACTTGGCCAATTATTGGTTCAGTTAGAGGTTCTAATGAGTTTGATAATCAATGATGAAATAGTTGATGTTTCGGGCAGAACACTAGGGAGTAAAATCTCGCAAGAGCATCCGCTGTCCCTTGTAGCAGTCATTCCATGTTCTGTCATGAGCGTAAAAACACCTGGTTTCACTTTTTTTCTTTCATTAACAATTTTGTAGTTTTTTGTTATATTCCATTCTTTCTACCATGCTTTGCTGGTACTGTTGTTTGTCCTATCGATGGTGATCACTCTGTTCCGCATTCGACAAAATTGAAACCAATTTGAAGGAGTTGAAAGTTCACAATGAATGGCACCGGCTCGTCTTTTCCGTGAAATCCATTTTATGGTTCAACTGCAAGCAATGAATCGGAAGACGCGGACATCTTTGCTGAGAATAAATCGAGAGTTTGATTGTATTTGCATTTGAAGATAGTTCAACAATTAGTTGTAATGTGTATTTGAGTCACTGAAATCAAGTTGGACCTTCTTCAGTTCACAGAGTGCTTCTCTGAGTCTCCAAAAGTCTACTTTACGGACGACCTTCGTCTCGTCGCTGCGTCTCAAATCACTGTAGACATAATTGAACACGATCACGAAATGGTCACTCCGCCCCAATGGAGATTCGTGGGCGATTGATTCGATATACAATGCGTCCGAAGTCAAACCAAGGTCCAGAATAGATGGCCGATCTGTTCCTGACTTTCGTGTATGGTTGAAGACATGGTTGTACTACTACTACCTGTACCTGTACTACTAGGTACTAGTTCGTTGGATGCTGGCCTCTCTAGCACAGCCGCGGAATGTTAAATTCGGAACCACCAATAAAGTAATCTGAGAGTAAGGCTATTGGTGTGACTAAAAAAGAAAAAACAGGGTTGAACCCGTTCTTGAATCTTGAATCTTGAAGATAAAGCGTGTCTTAATCGATTTATTATATGGATATTTTACGATGTTACAGTTATTCGATTCTCCTTTCATGAAATCTATTTTTGGTGGTTTCATTGAAAAGCTTCTATTATCATTATTGCATTAACTTGAATAACAGCGAGTGTTGATGATCAGAATCTGATTCCTAATTCTTCCTTTTCCTCCTATCAAACCAAATGTCATGTCCCACTTTGTGATAGTTGAAAATATTAGGAATGCTCAAGCCCAGTGAATATTAATCCAGGGAATGGACCTTATTGTGACCATTGTTCCAAGAACTCAGGCAAACTTGGGGCTTTGGGACACACTCGATTCATTTAAGACTCTCTGTAAACTTTTGAAACGCTTTGAATTAAACCCGTTCTCCAAACGTCAATGTTTATTTTTGATATCTACATACCATTTTACTGAAGGTATTTTCAAAATGTTGATCATCAGATCCTGTTGGATCAAGTATTTCAAGTGTATATATTTGCTCAAAACTATTTCCATTGAGCGAAACATTTGATGAAAGCGAAGCAATTCCATATCGGTATTTCTCATCAAGTTTTAAGCTAAATGCGTAACAAATAGAGTAATAGATCTTATCAAAATCAATTAATAAACAAAAATAAATATCACGTTGTTACTTAAAATTGTCTGGTTCTTCACAACGTGTCTCGAAGAGTCCGCTGGAACAACTTGTGGTCAGCTTAGGTGAATGTAATAAAAATATTTAGACCAAGTGTATGTGTCCAAAAACGACTAGTTCGTGATCTTTTCTAATTCGGACAACATCCATATCGATCAGAAAATTTTAAGTAACAACAAGTTACATTAATTTTGTTTATTGGTTTATTTTTATCAGATCGATTTCCATTTTCTTACTCATACATTGTAAAGATTGATTAGAAATACCGAAAAGGAATTTCTTCGCTTTCATCATATGTTTCGCTAAAAATGGGAATTTTTAGTCATATTTCCATCAAATTGCCTTAATTTCGGGAGATTTGAGCCTTGCATCACTTCCAATTTGCGCGCGCTTCTTGTATTATAGATTTTAAACTCAAGCTTGTCGATTCAGTTTTTAAGAAAATTCTCTGCCCATTTAGAGAAATTAAGTTTGTCATAGCCGGAATTGCATTAGATGATGTTTGCGGCGTAGACAGTAGTGACTGCCATGAAAATAAACTTCAAGGCAACCGCTAAGTAAAAGATTTGTGGTAACGTTTCATTGAATGCAGAAAGTTTGTAAAGTCAAGTACGATATTAATAACAAAGTAAATTACATGACTATGGCTACGCTATCGGTCTGGATAGAATTTTAGTTGAAAAATAATATTATTTTTATAATTCTATCAACAATAATTTAAATTTTGTGCTCCTATTGCCTTGATAGAACTTAATGGTTGTGCGCAAAAATGGTTGAGATTTCATTTCTTACGAAAATGTAGGCCTCACGTTTGATATAACAATAAATGTCTCTCTTTGTTTATCAATCCTCTGAATCACATAAAATGAGAATTGCGAAATACAAGATTTCAATGTGAACCACGAACATGAACGCACACAATTTTGTCGCTCCGATGATCGGTCTATCAGATACGTTTTTGACATTTGACACGGGTTATGATTATTCGATTTTCGTATATTCATATAAATAGCTGCACAAATTGAATCTGACTGATTTTCAGACCGTTTTGCACATGAGGAAGCGCTTTTTGTTCACCGAATTCTGTCGGAGATTGTTGAGGCGGAAGTCACTCAAGTCCGCCACAGAAATGGACACTGGTCTGAAGCGTTGCCTTAATGCGCCTACTCTATCGCTTTATTGCGTAGCCTACACAATTGGTGGTGGTTTATATGCATTAACCGGAGAGCTTATACGCAACGTAGCTGGACCCGGTACATGTGTCGCGTTTCTGATCGCAGCTTTGGGAATCGCTTGTACTGCATTGTGTTTTGTGGATTTCGCCACGGTCATAACAAAAAACGGTTCCGTCTATCTTTATACTTATTTAACACTTGGAGAGTTGGCAGCATACACGGTCGGATGGGGAACAATCATTTCGGTTATCACGGGAATATCGGCAATTGCTAAAACGTTTTCCGATACTGTGGATTTGTTGACAAATTACACAATCAGCGAGTGGTCCAGAAGTCATCTTATGGAGATCAAAAACGTCAGTTGGATGAACGAAACGCCTGATTTGTTGGCTGCATTATTCCTCGTAGTGTTGGTTATCTTCACCATTTTTGGCGTAGAGGTTTCGATGATGGTCAATTCCATCTCATCCGGACTCCAAATTGCCAGTCTCTTGACCATTTCCATCGCGTTCTTTGTTCTCGGCTCACCAGATAACTATCATGCTGACGGTGGATTTTTACCCTTTGGCGTCGGTGGATTATTACGTGGATCTGCCACAGCTGTGTTTGCTCTAAGCGGTTTTGAATCGGTAGCCAACACTGCTGAAGAGGCGAAAAATCCTCGACGGGATCTTCCGTTAGCGATTATAATTGGAATAAGCAGTTGCACAGTGTTGTTTATTCTGGTTTCGTCTGGATTGGCTTACATGGTACCGCGGTTGTCGATAGTAGAAAAATCTACATTTGTATCTGCTTTCAATCAAAGTGGCCAGCCTGTCCTCATGGGAATCGCCGCGTTTGGTACCATATTAGCCACAGGGATAACCAAACTGGCAGTAATGCATGGTGTTTCGAGACTGCCGTATGCGATAGCTAGTGATGGATTGATTTTCGAATTCTTGGCCAAGGTAGACAAGCGAACCCGAGTGCCGTTGTGGAGTTTATTCTCTGGAGGAGCCATTACAATCTTGATAGCAATTTTCGTTTCAACATCAACGCTCGCTGGTATTTCAACCATATTTATGATTTACTATTTCTATGTAATTGGAATAGATGTATTAGTATTTCGATACCTCACGGTTTCTGGCGAGGAACAAGATGGGCATGTCGTCTATGATGAGCTTCCGATTCGTTGCACGCGCTTCACAGCTATAACCAAGCGTATAAACAAAAAGATTCATTTCAAATCACTTTTGGCTGCGTTCTGCTTACTATCACTAATCTGTGGGCTATTCATCAACATGAACATCGTGAACCAGGATCGCATAATGTGGATCGTCTTCAGTGCATTTGGTGTAGCGATTTTCGTCAATTTCACTTTGCTCTGTGTCTATAAACCGAAATCCTGCAACAGCGGGTTTCAAGTGAGTATTTAATGCTTTCTTTCGTTGTGTTGTGTTAGATGCTGACAGCGTTTGACTGTGTGATAACCGCTAGCCTGCTAGATGAATACTCGTAGATTTTATACCTATCTGTATTCCTAAGAGATCGGGTGCTGACCAACACTCGATAGGATATATTTTAACCTAAACTGTGTTTGAACAAAGGTGCAGTGCCCCAAATTTTGAATAGTTTCTGAAAAATCTTAATTCACCATTTGTAAGACAATCAACTTTCAAGTTGACACTTATTCAATAACCGAAATTAAATTGACAGCTACCTACTAACCCCGTTCTTTTAATTGTAAACTTGAAAATGACTGAACGCTTTAGAAATTCTAACTGGTTTACGAGTTGGAAATTCGCAAACCACGTGGAACAACACAATAGATTGAGTACCGCAAATGCAAATTTTCTTTTCGAACTGTACAACTGTGGAACTATTAAACTATGCACGTGGTACAATCTGTTACCGTTGATGTTTTTAAGGACTCATTTTCTCTTCATGAAAGATTACAGTGTTCTGTTTTGTTTCCGATTGTTGAAACTATTTTATGACTACATTATATCGTTCACCATTTTTGTGAGCCTTGTAAAGCATAACTTTTTACTTGCATTTCATTTGTGTACAAAAGATATCTTTTTGTGATGGAAAAAATATGTGTCCATTATGGCAACCCTTTTGTACGCATTTTGAATTATTTTGCAGACAACACTGATGCCGGTGGTTCCCTGTCTGGCCATCTTCATCAACGCGATCCTGTTGACCAGTTTGGACCGATTCCTGTGGTATCAGTTTGCGGTGTGTACAGCAGCGGGTATGTGAAACTATCCGGTCGATGAAGATTTGGTCTCAGCCGCACCGTGTTTAGCTCCAGTCTAAGCAAATTGCGGGCAAAATCAAAGTATCATTTGGTGGTCTCGTCTTGTGGTTTTACTCATTTAGGAAATATTTTTCGCTACACGAGCTAGTGTGAACCATGGAACTACTTATCCAGTTTAAAATATACGAACTCAATCGAGTGATATGACGGGAGTAGGTTTGGAGGTAAATTTACGACATCAGCTCACAAGTGGGTTGTGCCCACATGATGAAAGCTCTGGGCTGGTGTTCCAGTGCTTGTTGGAGATGATCCGCTGCATATAGTTTTGGCACGAGGTCAGAATTAAACATATAACGAATAACTTAGTGGTTAGAAGGTATGTGAAATCAGATACTATCGTCTTCTTTACAATCAGTTAGATAGAGAAGAAACTTCGAGTCCATAGCTCTCATAAGAGTGCCGGTCAATCATAGTAATTGAACCTCCGTTTACCCGTAAAAAGGTTTGGAGGAACAAATCTTAAAAACACATCCGTAGTGCATATGTGGACATCTGAATGACAGACACGTCTTTGCAATGAAACCGTGGCGCGAAACGCCATGTGAAATTTATAATTGCAGAATTTCTTTTATATCAACTTACCGACCAGTATATTTAATGTTTAATGCCAAGCCGCAGTACATCTACATTGTCAAAGTCCACGTTGTGTCCAGTGTCCAACACATGTTCAGCTGAATCCCTGATTAACGCCTGTTACGCCGTCTTATGCAGTACACCTTTCTTAATGTACTTCTACTCTTCAATCCTTGTATGAAGTTCCCTGTCAGTCTGTCCGATGTCCACACCGGAACATGCTTTACACTTGATTCTATAAACACAGTTAGCTAAGCTTTTCGAAGTTAACCTATCCTTGAGGTGCCCTAAGACCGAGCCCACATAAAAGCCGCGTTTATAATTATACTAATCGCTTCGTATGCCCCGTTTACTTAGGGTATAAATACCGTATCTCGTCAATTCCCTCTGTTTGGGTGTTCGGTATTTCAATTGGTTTAATTGGCTTTTTACAAAATTCTTAAGATGAGTCATTGACTGGATTCTCGATGAGCATGGCTACTTTTCTAATCATCACTACATAAGTGCTCGATTTTATAAAATAAGGAGAAGGTTATGGATCAGAATAACTGTCTAGGACACACCGCGGTACCTCAGGACGGCATCTGTGGTAAATGGTTGCTTGTACACTGAAATTTAGATTTTACCGTTGACCTTTCGCGCCTAGCAGTCCTGAAAGTTAAGAATCACTGCGCTGCACGCTGACCGATTTCAGGCTGTGCTGGCTGAATAGGGCGATCGATCTTGTCTTGTCTAATCAACTGGGCACCCATAGGATTTCAACATGTTATTTAGTGATACGACCAATAAGTGTTGGTTGGAGTGCTATTTAATCCCGTTCCATGTGATGAATAATACATTTGGTCTGACGAAGCTTTAGTGTCAGAAAGGAAACGTAACCCCAAAACTGGATGGTACATTTATTTTCATGAAAATATCAACTAAATCTATCGCAAACATCTCACTACATTGTCGTTTTACGGTTGACGTGAAGCACCTCATTTATCCTGAGGCATCTTACAATAAATCTGTTTTCCACAGGTTTGGTGATCTACTTTGCATACGGAATTCGAAAAAGTCGAGTTCGGTTGGAGGATTCTCGTGAAAATGAAGGGGCAAATTTGAGAAAACAAGACGCCGCAATCGACATAGAAAATAAATGCTACCTATAGACGTGTGCTTTAATGATCTGATCTACTGTTTTTCTACACAAAACATTTGGAAAGTAAACTGATGGAATTGAAACACGTTTTGTTGATGAAACGTCTAACAGCAACGGTACAAGCTCAGCAAAAAACATCCGAGGTCCGTAAATCTGCTACGATGCACGATTTCTAGTACACGTGCATCACCAAGCGCGGATAAGATTTGACCTAGGATTAGCACTGTTTAAATACTGATCTTAGTCGTAGGGGTGCTCGAAAGTACATTATGGTTACACACGGAATGATACACAATATACGAACGTATCCGATCGTCGAATACTCGTAGCTCAGGTAACGGACGCTCTTTCCTCAATGTTCACTGAACATAAAATAGTAGGGCGGCGGCATTACGTCAACAAATTTGACGAATTCATGAAGTGAACGGATTTCGAATTGGTTTGGTTTAATCCGTAATCGGTTGCTTTGCAGATGTACATTCGTGACAAGATGTTGTGACGTAAGTCGAAATCTCATTAATTCACTGGGCAACAGAATAGGTAGAAATTGGAACTTAGTGGTAGAATCAACCATTTTAAACGAACAAATACTCTTCCCTGTAAAATCTATACCGTAGCATTTGATTCTAAAGAAACAGTGCAATTTGATGTGAAAAAAGGAAAGAAGCAATTCGATCAGAAAAGAAACCACATTTATTTTACACCATATTGATTGAAACCAAATCGCATATCACAAGGAATGCCTCTTCGGGGTGGAGTACTAGTTCTTCTCGGCTAGATCGTTTTGATGTGGAACAGTTCGGTCCGAAGAACTTGAGTTAGATCACGCTCCTCACGGTAGATCACGAACAACGACAACAATAAAAAGACGACTGTTGTCAGCGTATGACCAGCGGTCCGGACGAAGGACAAATCACAGCACAAATAGGACTGTAGCAAAACAAAATCACATCATCAGTCATTATCATCACGAAACACAAGAATGAAGGCAGACAAGGTGCCAAGCAACATGAAGCAGAAGTACACCGCGTGTAAAATGAAAACATGCAAAGCGAAATACGCGAATTGTGTAGCACGCAGCTTATTTTGTACTTTCACTGCATGTGATTTTGCATTTATTTAAACGATGAAATACTATGATGTAGTATGAACTACGTACTTTGGTTTGCAACTACATCGCGTAAGATTTTTAACCAGCAGGTGGATCTCTAGGCCAAAATGTTAACGAATGCGGCCCAATGAGCTTAGCGCTACGATGAGCCACTTAATCCCAGTGTGGCGGCTTGTCACTAAGGTCGTCCTCAATCTAATCGCCAGCAGGGATACAACTTCCGATGCACACGAAGCTATCTAACAATTCTAGATTGACACCACAGACAGTTAACTCCAGTCCTGGATAAGTGATTTACACTTGTCAGTTGCAAAGCACATACCAAAACTTGAAGCATCACGAGTCAGATTAGTAGCATTATACGAAGGTCGTCTCCCAGAAGTGTGAAGTCATCCACATAATCTAGAACAGTAGCCCTCTTGCCCGACAAAAGTTAAACATCTACGCTCCTCAGACCAGTTGAAGCTTTCCCTAGGATATCATTTCAGTATCAGCGCGACAGAATATCATTAGTGGTTGACACTGGTCTTGAAGGGTTGATTTGTACATCCATAAAACAGCGCGATCGTGTATATAAGAATGATACCTATTAACAACACACGCGTTGTATAAAATGCAGATTTAGTGGATTTAGTAGATTTCAAATGTAGGCAATGACTATGTCTAAATATTTAGGTGGCGTTAATTTTCGTATTTAAGAAAAGTTTGTAAAAAACAGAGGTTTGTTTAATTTAGTGATAAAATATATTACATATGGAATGCAAAATGGAGAAAGTTGTTTGAAAAGTAAACCAGAAAGATGGTTTATCACTCTGAAATTCTTGGGACAAGAAAACTCTAACGAAGCCCTTATTAAAAGACTAGATT
>JACCGJ010025788.1:0-12842 GCA_013407085.1 Atriophallophorus winterbourni | reverse complement strand
GAAAATTTAATCGAGATCTAGGTTTTAACACTCAAAAGGAATTCGTATTTGTAATGATATACCCGAATTATTTTGTGTAGATAATTATTTTCAAACAATCCTTACATCGCAATCGCTTTTCTTGTTCGACTAACCATGCACCTGATGTTTGCAGACTTGTGTTTAATATCGTTGTCCGAGGAATAACTACTTCACAATCTAGACTGTTCACGGAGTCTTTAAGAAACGCTCAACCTGAAGGAGTTCTGAATTAATGTTCAATTGTACTGGGATATTACCAATTCGATATTCGATACTACCCAAAATCTATCTACATCTACTGAAAAAATTCTCAATATTTGGCTATTAATCTATTCGCAAGAAAGTATTCTTGATTCAGAATGCGAAGAAACAACGAAATACACGAAACAGGTGTTTCGTCAAACAAGCCGTGCAAATCAGTGTACCAGTGTACAAAACAAGTGCACGGATGAATGTACAGTAAAACACCATACTTATGTTTAGATGTCAGCAAGACAGGCTGATAGATTAAAGCAATTAATGCATCGTCGTAGGTCTAAATTTGACACGCATTATCAGTCACTGGATTTGAACCTAAGCTGAATATTGACTTAGGATTTTATCAGTTCGTCAATGTGGATCTTACATATTGATCAGGGATATATACTTGATTAATGCCACTAATTAACCAGTCAGAAATTCAAAATATAACACTAAAATTCAAATTTCATATTCATATATACACGATGAAAATCGCTTACAATAACTGTATCTAAGACGCCCGCCAAATTTTAAATATTCAAATATCCCAGAATGTTTCAAGGACGCGCGTATTGCTAGCCATGAATATTTATTGCTGATTTTTATAATTATCGTATTCGGTGTTAGCATTGCAAAAAATGCGCAAATATCTTATTCTTAATTTGCATAGGAAAAAAAGAAACATATGACGACGTGTTGATAAATGATGATCTGGCGGGAGCGAATATGTGAGAAATATTTATTTGCGAGAAATCGATTGGAAGGTTCAGCGGATTATTTGGATGGCGGATGGTCACCACCGCCAAACTTTGCGAACCAAGCATGCAGCGGCCATTCGATGAAGCGGTCCGACTTCATGTATTCTTCGATTCTGGGTAATTCCTGTGAAAACATTTAAAACATTCTTAATATAAACGGTGAAGAAATTGGTTTCTCAAGATTTCATACTTGCTGAAATTCTTAGTATGTTTTGTTGATTATTTTTATTCCGCATTCTTTGCTCAAGTCTCATATCGAATTCTTCTTTTACGATTATATATTTTACTGGTTACCGGCGTATCATCTTTGAATTATTTCAAAAGATTTTCGTGCATATCATAAATTGTATCATTAGCGATCATTGCTAATCACAAGATTTCAAGTGATATGCAAAACACCACCCTCTGATCTAACATATAAGCAAAAAGCGCCGAAAAGTCCGGAGACCAAAATTGCGAACTTCTGATAATTTTAGTTTCAGTATGATTAAATGAGACGATATCATTGGAAGCAGAAAGAAATGAACGACCTCAGCAGCCTCCGAAGGATCTCCATCAAAGGAATCTTGCGTGGTAAAGGATTAACTCGTACCAGTTGACGCGAAATCAATTGATAAATCAGAACGAATTGACAAGGACAGGACAGTGTTGTGGTTACTTAGTTTGAAGATGTAAGGTAGTTCTTTGTTTGATCTTTGTCTTGTACATAATAAAGGCGTTTGACCAATCGGCTTCTCTTGGTTGTTTTGGGATTCATTGGTAAACGATATAAGAGTTGTACAAGCTGACCTCAGGAATGAATCGGAAAGCATTCTGCAAGTGATTGTTAGGCGCGAGAGGTAACATAGTTATTCTTAAACCCAGAACCAGATTATTGGCTATAAGAGGCCAGATGCTTGTGAGTTTCCACTTGTGAACATGGAATGATATGACGTCATCACTTTCGGGTTTCTCACTATCCTTAAAACATGATTTATGTTTAATTAGCAAATTTTCCAAATTCTTTTAGTTTATGTAATAAACTTAACATGGACAAACCAGTATGTCCAGGATGTCTGTGTATTGATGGTTCTTTATTCCGTTTGCGTCAGAATATATTTTTCAGACCAGCCTCATAGTAAATAATCTTTGGTATGACGGGTATTGAGGCTTGTTGCTATTTTGGACGATTATACGCTAATTTATTGCAGAAGGGTCGTTAATTAGAATTTGATTTTTGGAAAAAGAAATGTTAATATAAAACAGTTTTCTCAATACATTGCCATGTATGCATTATGCAGATTATTTATTCATATGCATCTGTTCCTTGCATAAGTCGATGTCTAAATTTGCAATGCATGGTGTTACACACCGACGCATTCAGAGTAACTTTCTATAGATGTTCAACAACACTGGCCATGACAATGAATGACTTAAAATATGCTAGCTTTCCACAACTTTGACTATACCGCATTCTAAGTTCCACACTTGTCATTTCTGTTTGTTCTTTAGAAGCTATCTGAAATTCAAACTGTTTGTTCGAAGTTTTCCGTCGAGTGATTCATGTCAAAACCTGCGTACAACGACTGTCTTTATCGAAATCTCTATCCGTTGAAAAGCTTTTGTTAGTTGCGTGGTAGACAAATATTGTTCCTCTGTCGAATACATTCTGTAAAATTCACTGAGAGCATCTCTTCAGTACAGTCTGCTATGTATTCCTTCAGTGAACTCAAAATGGCAAAACAGCAAAAATTGGAGTTTTGCTCCCAATAAAATGTTCTCCCAAAATCAGATTAGATCAAAACATTTGTTTGCATTTAATGGATTTTCCGAAAATAAGTTCGACAGCATGACTGCACGACTGTCAGATTTGTTACTAATCTTTATACCAATCAGCTCAAGTATCTGATGATGCTGAAATTAGTTAATTTATACTGAAATTGCGACAACGTTTGACTGGTTTACTTTTGGAATTGTGAGCACTTTTGATTTTCGAAACCGTGCAGGTATGTTTATATGTTCCTGTATAATAAAATTCTAGTATTATATTTATCGCAATTTAATGAGAAAGTGAAGGTTGCCACGTATCACACACATTGATGCTGATAATTCGTAATCCGTTTGACAAATTTGCTCACAAGACCTGTAAAATTTTGAGCTTTCGACAAAATATTGCTACCTCACCTACTCTTTTCAACCTTTTCAGTAATATCGTTACACACGCCTAATGCGTCTCATCTTAACACTATTACAAGTTCTTTCTGCAACATTTATTATGGTCGACAATCTCACTTTGCCTATGTTTGCTATTTTCCAATGAGCTCTCAGAGAGAATGCTTACCGCTCCATGTGTCGCGATATTCCTGTAAGTGAAGCAATCTACATAATTATGACGGGTACTCCCCAAATAAGAAATTGTTTCAGAGAAATCTTGATGCCTTCCCGCCCTCAAATCATGCGCAGTAGATAGGTATACCTCCTGGCAACACGAATCTACATATATTTCCCAAATGTGCGAATGAACATATTCCTGCTCTTTGGACATTTGTAGTGATTTGCACATCCTTATGTTTGTATCATCTTAATTTGGTAACTTTAACATTATCGTTTACTTTCGATTACCGATGAAGCCAAATTGATCTATCTATCTATTTCTCTTCATCGCTATCACTCATATTGCATTGATTTTCTCTTCGTTAAGTCAGTTAACGTCATTAATCTCTGGAATACCATCTATACATAGTCAACACACTCAATGATAACAATAAACCCCTTCTCCACATGGCCTTTGTAATTCTCTGGTTGCAGGTGGATATAACAGGAACATACGCAGCCTAACTCCCGGCGAGTTGGGAAGAACTTGCACTTGACCGCTCACATTGGAGGCACTGTGTAAAGCGTCGTCTGCAAGCCGAGGAGGTGCAGATACATCTCTTGGCTGCTGAACGCAGATCACGACGCCGGCGTGCAACTGATGCAATACAACCGAGATCGTTGCCAGCGCTTCGGGAGAGATTGTCCCCCCGAATCGGACTGTTTAGTCATTCCAAAAGCTGCATAACTTGAACATTCACGCGATTGTGGTGTAAATCCATGATCGACATCGACCGAAGGAGGCCAACAACAACAACGCAGCTTAAAGGTTCATTCCTCACTGTCCACTACACATTTACCTGATACGTAACATCACCATGATTCGTTAATCTTTTTCGATTTACTAGGTCAAGTTTAAACGAATAAAACTTACTTCAATGCGTTTAGTAAACTGCTCCAAATTGGGGTGAGCTTTTAGTTGACTGGCGTCAAAGTATTCCAAAACTTTCAGACATTCGTACAGCATGAAATCGACGTAGATAGGCTGACATAGAGATATAAAATATGGTTGAAAAAATTATAGAAAATCATTGTTTGTATCACTGGATGAGATAAATTTTGTGTTCAAGACATCGTTATTAAGACTTCTCTTAAAAGTGCAATTTGAATAGATTTCAGTCGCTTTAATAAGCTGTCATAAGTTTTCTTCTAAACAGACGATGTTGGTCGTTCAAGCTAATAATGCGGTTAAAATCATTGCAGCGATTGTGATTATTGAGTGTTCATCAATATATATCCGGCTTTAAATATTGATCGACTATTTGAATTCAAATATGAAAATCGATCATTTAATTCCACACAGTAAGAAAAATTAGCCAGCAATTATTATTAAATTGTTCTTGTGTTTATCAAAGCACCTATAAATTTAACAAACAATCTGGTGGCTTTATAGCTGTAAGAACTATTGTACAGTGGAACCCGGGTACAACGAATCGCTGTGGAGAGAATAGAATGTTCATTATAAGCGGAGTTCGTTGTAAGTAAAACGCATTGTCAGACATGTGATTTTGGCGCTGTTTTTCTGTACACGTGTACACAATAAATGAAGTGTCTGCCTGAGTGATTGCAATTTTTATCATGAGTCTGTGATTACCAATCACAGAGAATTTACGTGATTTTCTTGTGCGTGCGTGCGAGTCAGGTAGCACACTGTAGGCCAGGCTGCCTGTGTCTCGCCAAGCTGTGTCATTTCTATTCTCAACGCACTGCAGGCCACTCTTGATCGAGCGTTGTGTGTCAAATGCAAGACAAAGCGAGTTCGTTGTATGTATGAACTTTATTGAACAAACATAGCTGTCGGGAACGTGTACAGTGTTCGTAATAAGCGAGATTCGTAACGAACAGATTCGTTGTATGAATGTTTTAAATAGGCTTACAAAGAAGGAATGTATTTGGGAAATCATGGTGTGTTCGTTCTAACCGGGAATTCGTTGTAAGCGAGTTCGTTGTAAGTGGGTTTCTCTGTATCATAAAAATTTCGTTTTGTACGTATTGGATTTCGATGCTTTGAAACATTGTAGGTATCAATATAATCGATATATGTATATTGTGTAGACATAAGTTATAAATTTGAAACCACATTTTCTGAGGTTCTGATGACGAAGCTACCATACCATCATCTGCGATGCAAGATTCAAATAATCTAAGTAATTTAACTTTCGTGGAAACGGACTCTCAAATCTAGATTCGGCCCTTTGTAAAAGTTTTGTTCGTTCGGTTATAAATCACGTTGTACTTAAATATTTGAATCTAATTTATCGGTGACATTAAATTCAAACATCATACAAAATACCGCTGTTGAGTTCTTACAGAAAGCTAGCAAACGAATGTGGTATCATTTTGAAATGTTGTACAATAATTAACGCATCCTAAAGCTTTTCTCTTTGAATTCATAGTTAGAAAAATCTAGGCGCTCTCATTTAAGAGATGACTTAATTGAGCTCATTAGGATTTTATAAGGTTTGAGTGTAGTTCCACTGAACGACTTCTTTACCTTGAGTCGCAAACTGGGCAGCGGGGACATTTACTCAAACTTGCTCAGAAGAGATGTCTGCTAGACTGCAGGAAACACTTATTCAGCCATTCGGTTGTTAATTTCAGGATCAGTCTTTCAGAAGAACTTATAACCTGCAGTTTCTTTGCGAGTTCGAAGCAGCGTTTGTACCGCAAATTGGGTGAGTATTTTTCAGAATACTCCTAATTGTTATTCAATTTTGATTAGATCAACCTTTTAAGCGTTATCTTGTGAAAAAAGTAAGTGTAAGTGTTTCTGCTTTTATGCACCGTTCTGCTTCAGCTGACTTCTCATCCTACTGTAAATAGAAACGTCTTTTTATTTTTCCAGTGAACGGAACTTAGCAATCTAAAATATTTGTGATCAAGAATTGTCAAAAGATAATAATTTGAAAGCATTTTCATCACACACACACCACACGACCTGTTTCGTACTATTTGCACTCATCAGGAAGGGACAGTAAGAACAGGATCCGCATGCTTTCGAAACAGTGGAAGAATGGAAAATATGTTGCGCTTGTATGCAACTGTTGGATAAGGTTGGCACGAACAATCTGTTCAATCACATGAGCCCCCACTCATGTAGACTGGGTTTGAAACCATGACCATGAACAAAAAAGCTCATTTGCATGCATTTCCAGCACACGCACACACTTCACGACCGATTTCGTGCTGTTTGCGCTTATCAGGTAGGGACAGTAGGATAAAGATCCGCATGTGCTTAAAAAGTATAGTTTTGCTGACATGGTCATCATCTACACAACACAATGGGCTTTAAGCTGTTTAACATCATCAGGTGCAGACAGTAAGATTAGATTCCTCGAGCCTTGCAACATTTTAAGTGTGGTAAACAATGTCAGATTTTTTAACCAATGTTATATAGGGTTCGTACAACGAACCCCGAATTTTAAACAGGGAATCACATTTTGATACGTGTTACAAAGCTTTATGCGCATATGAATGAAACAATCCATAAAGCAATTTAATCGACAATGCTCAAGATCAATTTTTAAATGCATTTATATTTTTCCCATCAACATGGAACCCTTATGTTTTTAAAATTTTATAACATGTTTCTATATAAACGAAGGACGTTTGATGTTCCGCACCCTTTAACCCTTTATCTACGGGGATTGGTTTACGTATTTTATGATATTTTGTGTTATTCTACTTAACTATGGTATAAATAAAACATATGATTAATTTTTATGGATCAGATGCCAGACGTTGTCTGGCGAGTGCACTCCGATGGTGACTGAAGGTACTGACGGGAGCTACTGAGCAATCGACTGCTTGTTTGAGGTGGTAACTAGAATTACCGTCAGTAGACAAAGGGTTAAATGTTTTACAATTTTCTTATTGTTGATAAATTGCTGTGCCCGTCAGAAAAACTTGAACATGAGGATTTTAAAAATCGCGCAGCTTTTCATTTCGTCAACTTCCATCATGATACGGAAGCTGTTTTGGATTTGAATGTGACAGGAAATATCAAATTTCCCCGTTAAAATTTATCGTTTCTTCCATATTCGTTATTTGTATTAAACATTCTCGTGGTTAGATTATTTTGATTCGCTGAGAATTCGCTTTACCGAATCAAAAATTTCTTCTTTTTCTTGAATTTATTGCGTTTATCACGTCCCATAACTTGAAAACTGCAAACGGTTGATAGGTGTTTTTGTCGTCATGTTGATGCGTAAGATTAGGTTTAGTGCGCCTCGAAACAATGGATGAGTGGTAAACAAAGTTATATTTGAATACAACTATTACATAGGGTTCGTACAACGAACCACGATGTTCAGACACAGAATCACATAGTGATTCGTGGTCAAGCGCTCAAGGCGCTTATGGATGACCAAAGTAATGTGTTGCTCACATCCCCATCCCTTACACACCACTACCGGCTTCAGGCTGTTTGCTATCGTCAGGTGGAGACAGTAAGCTCAGGTTCAGTAAGCCTTGAAACAGTAGAATAATGGTAAACAAAGTTTTACTTGAATACCACTGTTGCATAGGGTTCGTACAACGAACCACGATGTTCAAGGCGCCTATGGATGACCAAGTAATGTGTTGCACATATCTTCATCCCTTACACACCACTACCGGTTCCTGTCTGTTTGACGTCATCAAGTGGAGACAGTAAGATTGAATTCAAGATCATTGAAATAGTGGACAAGAGGTAAACAAAGTGTATGCCACTGATTTACATGGCTCTCACAAAGAAACACGATATTTAAATAGAGAATCACAAAGTAATTAAGATTCAATCACTCACAGCGTTTATAACTGACAAAATTTGGACACCGCAGTTGTGTGCAAGAACCGTTTTTAATACCTCACTGAACCTAAACTTACTGTCTACACCTGATGACAGCAGACAGTCAGAAATCTGTGTTGCTGTATAAGCGCGGAATATACAAGTACTACAATTCATGGGTGAGTTATAATCACCATTATATATTTTTATATGTTCCATATACCTTGTCATCCTATGGTTATTGTTAAGCTTAATGCTTTTTATGCCATACAATTTTCTGAGTTCTGAGTTCTTGATCGGGAGTCAATTTGTGCTTCTCCATAGGACGTGACTTTTTGTAACAACCTCGTTTAGCAGTGCCTTTCGATTACAAACTTGTCAACAAACACAATCATTTTAAATTATCTGTTAATCAGATTGAAAATTTGTGTACACGAATAAATTCATTTCTTGTTTAAATTGATTAAACTTGTTCATTTTCCTTTTTCAAGGTCAGCTTTTATATCTGCCAATCAAAACGGTTTAGACATTGGTCAGTTGAAAAACATTGTTTACAAGTGATGATACTAAACACTGGTATCATCGATACCGGTAAAGCGCGCCATTTGTTTACGGCGAGTGAAAAATTCAACGTTTATGAAATATTTCACCTTGACCTAAATGCTCTGGCTTTTTTGCCGAAAATCATACGATTTAGAACCAAGAGACACGTTTACAACGCTTAAGCTTCTGAGTTAGCAATAACTTTTAAAATTAACATAAGTTTCTTTTGTGGTAGACAAAACGATGTGTTTGAAGCAATTGTTAATTTCAGGATTGCATTTACGAACACCGCGCAATCGTTTTAGTGTTGCATACGCAAGACACCTGATCGCACCTTTGGCTATGTGATGTGTGAACAGCTAAAGAGGAAAAAAGCTCACGTGCATGCATCTCAACCGCACACACACACCCCACGACCGGTTTCGTGGGGTGGAGATGCATGCAAATGAGCTTTTTTATTCATGGTCATGGGTTGTAAACCCAGTCTACATAAGTGTGGGCTCATGTGATTGAACAGCTTGGTCAAACCAAACTTACCCAACAGTGGCATACAAGCGCAACTTGTTTACCACTTTACCACTGTTTCAAGGCTCGCTGAACCTGATCTTACGGTCTCTGCCTGACGACGGCAAACAGCCAGAAATCGGTAGTGGAGTGTAAGGGATGGGGATGTGAGCAACCCATACTTTGGTCATCCATAAGCGCCTTGAGTGCTTTGCCCAAGAATCAGTTTGTGATTCTGTGTCTGAACATCGTGGTTCGTTGTACGAACCCTATATAACAGTGGCATACAAGCATAACATTGATTTGACTGTGCTTGTCATAATCAACATCATCTCTAAATTGCACCCGATATTTTAGTTTCCACTCAAGATACAAGAAGTATATGTACGTGTACAGTGTGTTACGGGTGATCATTTTGTGAAATAACTGTGAAGCATGAACCTGGAATAAGGTGTGTGTGTGTGTTTGGTGTGATGACATTCACATTTATCATGTAGGGACAGTCTGTAAAGGATCCGCATACCCGTGAAGGAGGTTGAACATCATATTTGCGCAAATTCCACATAATTTTACCCGTTGTCGCTGACTTTACACCCCATCGTCTTCCCACTTTTTAAACCTTTAAAAATGAACATTTAAGTAAGTAAGAACAATATATTGTGGTGCTCACATTCTCATCCCGGTTTCTGGCTGTTTGCCATCATCAGGTGGAGACCGTAAGATCAGGTTCAGTGAGCCGTAAAACAGTGGTAAAGTGGTATACAAAGTTATACTAGTATGACACTGTTGAGAGCTTGACGAAGTATGACTTTATGTTTCTGTATTTTGAACATCATGGTTCTTTGTAAGAACCCTATTTCAAAGATTGTATTCCATAATAAGCGAGGAAATAAAATTTACATACAAAATGGACACTGTATATGTGACGCACAAACTTACCTTTTCTCCCGTAAAAAACTTCTTTTCCCCCAAATATTTCGACATGTAGCCCAGCAATGCGGGAAGCGTCGCTGACAACTCAGCCTTGTCAGCTTCCTATACGTTAAACAATATTTATCAACAAACAAACAAAACTTACATAATGCTTGCTGTACGCTACTTTGCCAAATTTGTGCCTCAACTCCACTGCGAATCCCTCCAACATACTGATAATTGCACGTTCCTCACGCGTGGCGCCAACTTCAATTTTCAAGGTCAAATCAATTCCGTAACTTACTCATGTCATATTTCTCCGCGATATATCGGATAATAGCTACGGATTCGGTCAATTTAAATGAACCGTCAATGTAATAGGGAAGCTAGAAAGAATAGACGAGTTATCGTTAACCTACGTTTGGAAAATCCAGCCCCAGAGAATGTTTGTCTTTCTGCATCCATTCCGCGTAATCGGTTTTGTCGTATCGACGTTCTTCGTATTCTTCTCCAACGTATTCAAGTAAGAGTCGAATGCATTGAGTTCGCTGTGAGGGAAAAATGGATTTTTGAGTTCCTTTAAAGAATATTCTCGGAATTTAATCTTTTAAAAACAATACAGGGTCGTGTGAATCAAAGATGGAGCTACATACAAGAGAGAATTATATTCAATTCAACCGTTTACAATAGTTTGTCGTAAACTTATTCGGAATTGTGGCTGTGGCTCTTCAAACGGTGCTGGATATGTCTTGCTTCAAGCTCAGCTTGCTACCAATACCTCAGTTATTGAAGAAGAGGAAACATGCCTTGTTCGCAGAGATTTAAATGGTATAACTACAGCGGGGCATTTGAAGCAGTGTGATTCTTACTTTACACACTTACTTTGTGCGACTATCTCCTCTTGGAGGATGAGTCAGCTTCAATGAAGATTCTTGGGAATTTGAATACAAAGCGGCGTCCCCAGCACCACTCGGCGTTTGTTCGAGTCAGCTTTTCTAGCCTTTGCACAACCAGGTGCGACCTGCAAGGCAGCAGGGAGTTGACAGAAAGAGGTGGTGTGCACCAACTGAACGCCGCAGATTTTTCCTCAGGGTTTTCTCCCGAAGCCTTCTCCGCGATCGGGTATCCCGCAAGACAGCGGAGGTTTAAAATCAAGGTTTTCCTTCCCTTAGATGAAATGCCATCCAAGGCTAACGAGCTACATCTGCCCGAAGCAAACTGGTTTTCAGGCGCCAGTCACTCGCCCTCGCCTTTTTCTCCTGTTCGTAGAAGCAGTTTTGCCGGGCTCGGGGAGCCACACGTGCAGGCCAGAAGCTGGACTTGGTTGTCAGAGGCTATTTGAGACGCGCGCCATATGGGAGCATTTTATAAACAGTGGGAGCTTATCCCCACTGCCACCCCTGGCTATGACAACCTTTCGCGCACACAGCAGCGCTTGTCGTGGAGCATGGCTTCCGGTAACGGAACGTCAGAGTTCTCCCTGTCACTGTGAGCGTTGTGGGAGAGATTGTTACTCCCGAATCGGACTGTGTCGTCACTCAAAGAGCTGTTGAGCATAAAACCATCATGTGCTTATGATGTACAACAATGGTTGACATCGAACGGAAGACGCCAAGAACATGAACATGTGTAAGAGGGTCGGTTCCAAGGTACTTGTTAAATTCCGGAGCTTTTAGAGTATCACATTTTCAATCAGGGTGAATTCTACGTTATCTACTGATAGGCGTGTAAAGGAAGTCTTTACTTCTTCATGACGCTTTATCTTCAAATTCTAGATTTCGTCGATCAGGTGGGGAGTTAGTTAACGTGAGCACACGATGTTATTGCCCTAGCTTCTTAATCACTACCAAAAACATCCCGCGGATTGTTGCTTGAGCCGGAACATTTTCTGCTGTACTTGCAAGATTCACCCCTAATCATAACATCAAATCGGGTTTTTTTCCTAGAATGATATGTAAATTTGGACTCAAATCAGTTCTGTTGCAGATTGTGAGAAATGTCAAACGGATTTAAACAACCAATGAATTGTGGTGCTCACATCCCCATCCCTTACACACCACCACCGGTTGCTGGCTGTTTGCCGTCACAGGTGGAGACAGTAAGATAAGGTTCAGTGTGGGCGGCTTCCGAGTAGATGTCTTTGAACCGATGGAATAGTTTTCCAGTTTTTACTTTAATCCTTGAAATCATGTGTTAACAGTCTTGATCATCTCTTTGGTTAATAAATTTATCCCATGAGGTCAGTTCCTTTTTATTCCTGTGCAATCTCTTTAGTGTTGTTGAAGCGAACTTGTCTGGTGTAATACGAATGAGTTGAGATACAGATATCATTACAACAAAGTTCAAATGGTTTGATAAGCCTACTTAAATTCAATGTTGGGTTTCTGTTCTAAATTTTGCAAGTTTCTATCCGGATAATGCACAATCAAATCGACACCAAACGAAAAACAGAGATAGATGTGTAAATAATCCATGTGCTATTATCAGCCCCTTTGATCAGACTGCTTACTAATAGTTGGAACTTCGGTTTAATGTGTTTAGCCATTATGACCTGAGCTCACGAACGGCTGTAAATCCTGGAGATTGACATAGCTTTCGAAGAACTGCCTATTCTAATTCGCTGACTGTGTGGGATCTGATGATACATGAATGAAGTACTATAGCAACGCACCCGGCAAAGGTGTCCACTAAGGGCTAACTATTATGTGAAAACTGGTGTTGTCATGGCCATATTCCATTGTAAA
>JACCGJ010025787.1:0-28538 GCA_013407085.1 Atriophallophorus winterbourni | reverse complement strand
AACCTGTTCAATCACTTGAGCCCACACTCATGTACACTGTGTTTGAAACCGTGACCATGAACAAAAGGCTAATTTCTATGCATTTCCATCACACACACACACACACCACGATCGATTTCGTGATGCATGCATTCATCACGTACGGACAGTAGGATCCGCATAACTTAAAACTGTGGACAAATGGTAAACCAAATATCAACTTGTAAGCCACTGTTAGATAAGGCTGGCAAAACCAACGTGTTCAATCACATGATCTGACAGACGGGCGAGATTCGGTGAAAAGAACTAAGCCCGGACTCCAATTAGAATAATGAAGTCCCAAACCCAGGCCACTCCACAGAGGAACTTGTCCCTACCCCCTTCATGCCTACCACTTCCTCCCCTTACACTTAAGAAAGAAAAAAGACAGAAAGAGCCGCCACGAAAGACCGAAAAAAAACACACCAATATCAAAAGCGACGGAGAAGGAGAAAAAGGCAAACCACAACAAAGTAATATACACACTTTATGCGTTTCCATCGCCATGCCCACCATCTACAGTGTGTCGGCACCCGGAATGGCGGGCACATGTGTTGATCTTTTTTTTACTTTTTTTTAAACAAGTTGGTAGTGCCAAACTTATGCAACAGTGGATTACAAACTCAACTTGTTTACAAATTGTCATTTTTAAATCGAAAATAGAATCCGGTTTCATTTCTAACCAGATGAATGTTACTGTCACTGCAGAGCCGACTCTTAATCAAATCAGTTTCTCTCTGGTTCTAGCTGATGGAAACATGATTTCCGAATTATTAGATAAATATAGGCTGAGCTGGATCAAATACCGATCAATAAAATTTGTCTGCACAACGAACAAATTAGAAATCGATTCGATTATTTGCTTCCGGTAACAATTACTACTCCGGAAACCTTTGGAGTAACCGGATCTTTTCCCCTACAGGTTTAATTATAATACAAGGAAACTTGCGAGCATTTTCTTTCGCGCAAGTGACGCATGGGTATTGAGATTGTACTTGCTGTTGGTTCAAGGATTTATGATAAAAAAAACGATTGATGTTAGCGCTTGGCACAATGTGTGAAAGCAAAAGACTCAAGAAATCTGTCATGCTAAGGTAGCTTTACTCGTTCTCGAATCATGATTGTAGGCACGTACCATTCATGGCATTGAAAACTTATTTTTGTGCAAAGAACTGACGGGTTCCGACTTGGTGCTTCGGGACACGATATGGTGTTTGTTGACAACGACTACAGGCGATGATTGCACAATCGGCGTAATTTATCGTTCACCAGCAGCCCCGGAAGTGTACAATACGAATCTACTCGACAAGCTACGCTTGATTGCCTCGAGATATCATACCAGAATCTTGATCATGGGAGACTTTAATCTGCCTAACTTGCTGAAGACGAACAAAATTTCTCAGACCTCCACTGCTGCCATCTTCCAGCAGCTGTTTGACGAAATTCCCTTGTATAATCACGTTGAAAGCAATACAAGATACAGAGGGAGAGATATGCCTTCAATGCTCGATCTTATCTTGACAACTGATGAGGACTCCGTCGAAAACATTACATACGATTGTCCGCTAGGTTCGAGCGACCATTTGGTCTTAAATTTTGACTACCTATGTCGAGCAGAGCGACCAAACGATAGAACAAAATTCATCAGAAAGGCATGCCTGTCTAACTTATCAAACGCCCTAAGTTTGATCGAGGATTGGCAAATTGAAGGCATAGGAGTAAAAGAGCAGTGGTGTAGCATTTTGACCACGCTAAACCCGGAAATCAACTCAAATTCAGCATTCGTACCAAAACAGTATGGAAAGGCTCACTGAACCTGATCTCACTGTCTCCACCTGACGATGGCAAACAGCTTGAAACGGGTAGTGGTGTGTAAGCGATGGGAATGTGAGCACCACAATAGTATGGAAAGGCATTCGAATTTAAAATCTGCAGTCGCACTCGGAAATGGATTAAACTGCGAAATATGGCTTGGAGAAACCATCGCCGGTTAACCATCGATGCCTCATGGGAGACCTGTAGGAAACTAAGAAACCAGGTCATTAAACTTATTGCTGAGGACAAAATACAGTATCAAGCTGTCATAATGTCTAAAATGGAACGGAATCCCAAGCTTCTTTACCTGATTGTGAACAAGCAGTGTTCAGTGAAACCAGGAGTTGCGGCCTTGCGGACGCCCACTGGAATGACCACAAATGCAGCTGACACCGCGGATGCTTTGGTGAATTATTATGCTACAGTATTTTGTCCAAAGGAAAGCGTGGATATACAAATGGATCCAGAAATAACGCATACTCTACCATTGGAAACAATAACCAGCACCAAAGAAGAGGTGCCGGGAACTCTACTATCGTTGAATCCCAGAAAATCCCCTGATTGTGATAAAATTACCCCGAATATACTCAAGCATTGTGCACAATCTCTATGCGGACCTCTAACTCAGTTATTCTGCGAATCGTTGTCGCAAAGTGTCATACCGACTGAATGGAAATCTGGTATAATCTCCCCGATTTTCAAAGGCGGGGTGCGTTCGGAGCCCGCAAATTACAGACCTGTTACTTTGTTGTCCGCAGTATCCAAGGTACTCGAAAGGATCGTGGCAAAAAAACTGAGCAAATACCTTGAGGAAAATAAGCTATTTTCGGGAGCCCAACACGGTTTCAGAAGGGGATACTCCTGCCTTACTAACCTTCTCCTCACCCTTGACGACTGGACTCGAGCAGTGGATGCTGGGGATACTATCCATGTATGTTACCTCGATATGTCGAAAGCATTTGACCGTGTAAACCACAGTATTCTCTTGCAGAAGCTGGAACGTTGTGGTATCACTGGCCGTCTGTTAGCATGGTTAGAAAATTACCTGACTGATCGGTTTGTTCAAGTCTCTGTGGACGGTGCTCTATCGAAGTCGGTAGCCGTGACAAGTGGAGTGCCTCAAGGATCCGTCATCGGACCAATCCTCTTCGCGCTTTATGCTAATGACATACCAGCTCTCATCAAATGCAAGATCGTACTGTTCGCGGACGATATAAAAGTTTGGTCGAAGATAAGTAAGTCGGAAGACTGCGAACTGCTCCAGAAGGATCTGGACAAACTCCAGGCTTGGTCCCTAAAAAATCGCATATTTTTCAATTTCCAAAAGTGTCACATGTTAAACATTGGCAAATATGTGGAGTACCAGTATTTTCTTGGAACACACAGCCTCTCGTGGACCATGGAACAAAGGGACTTGGGTGTGTTAATAAGCAACACCCTAGGGATGTCGAGCCACTGCAACTACGTCTATCGCAAAACATCACCGAAATTGTCACTCCTAAAGAGAATTTTCGGTAGGTTCTCAAAACAGACAATTCCCTGTATTATAAATACGTACATCAGACCCACGATGGAATATGCAGTTCAAGCATGGTCGCCATGGCTTGAAAAAGATGTTGCAACTTTGCAACGAATATATCATCGAGCTATCAAACGTGTCACCGGAATCAGCCAGAAACCTTACAATGAGCGAATCAAAACGCTAAATTTATTTGATTATCCACGTCGTCGTCTCCGAGGGGATTTGATTCTGGTTTACAATATTTTGAATACCGAAAATCACCCTCTACAATGCTTAGTGAATCTACGGAGCTCGCATAATAGAAGAGCTCACACATTCACTCTAACTGTCCCTCACTCGAGACTCAACTGCAGACGACATTTTTTGCCGTGCGAGTTTGTTTTACTTGGAACAATCTGCCAGATTCTGTTGTAAACTCACCAAATCAGCAAACTTTCAAGAGAAGCCTTGATGCCTTTTTGACCCTAAACCCGTGCATCGAAGAAAACTATACATCTTAACACCATACACCTACATTTGTTATCCTACCAATCGAAAACAATTTCTGCCCTTTGGATATTTACTTGATTCTTGAACTGCTCAGTAAGCAATCTAATCCCATTTTTGCTTGTTATATAATTCGTTGTTGTCATATTATTCTGTGGTTTTTTGTGAAGCTATATGCTTTTTGGACCATTAAAATTGAATTGAATTGAATTGAATTTATTTGTGTAGTCAGAATTTTATGGATTCTTAGCTGCGTAAGGCCAGCACTTTCCTCTCATTTTAGCGTTTTATTTTGTCATGTTCGGAAGGCAGTTATTCATTGTCACCGGCGTACTGATGCCCTTGATATTGATCGTGCTTGGCCTAATACTGTAGTTCGGTAAACATGCTAAAGCTTGTAAGCCACTAAACAAACTGTTAATTTGCAGGCATTTCCATCAGACACCCCACGACCGGTTTCGTGCTGTTTGCATTCATCATGTAGGGACAGTAAGATCAGGATCCGCATGCGCTTGAAACAGCGGAGGAATGGTAAACAAAGAGCGCTTGTATGCCACTGTTGGATAAGGCTGTTACGACCAACCTGTTGTATGCCACTGTTTTTCAAGATTCAAGATTCAAGATTTATGGTTGAAAAAGCAATTAACTTTACAATAACCACAGGGTGGAAATATAGGTACAAATGTATATATATATAAGTATAAATAAAACAAAAATCAATGGGACAATGATAGCTTATTAATAGTTTGGGGAAAATTTCGGATTAGCGCTCATATAATCGTCAAGTTTTGATTTGAATATAGATAAGCTGTTTGACCTTACCAAATCGGGAGGTAGGGAATTCCAAGCAAAGCACACACGTACGGAATAAAAATACCTGTGGCAGTTCCATTTGGAATGTGGTATTTCCGACATGCAACCATGGCCACGGCTGTTGCTGAAAGTTCGAAGGTGGAATAATATATCCAGGGGGTGGGAAACAGTAGTTAGTATTTTGTATGCGAGGATGAGATCACCTCGCATTCTCCTTTGTGCAAGTGTACTCATTTCCAGTTTCGAGACCAATGACAAGCTTAGAAGCTCTCCGGTATATGCGATCCAGGAGTAAGATGTCTTTTTGGAGCCATGGTGTCCAGGCTTGTGCGGCATAATCTAGAACCGGGTGTATATATGTATTTATCATGAGAGGAAAACACCCCGGAGAAAAACGTCCAAATATCCGCCGTAGCATGCCGAGCAGCCGAGACGCGCTTTTGTAAACGGTTTCGCATTGTAGACCATTTTCCAAACTGCCGCAAATCCAGACACCTAGGTCCTTTTCTTTTTCAGTGTACTCCAGGTTAATGTCGCCGAGCTTGTATGGATAGGAAAAGCCAAGGTCACGACCAATCTGAATCATCTTCGACTTTTGCATATTCAATGACAGTTTATTTTCAGATGAACAGTTGAACAAAGCACTCAAATCGTTTTGCAGCAAGATACAATCGTCAGCATTTCTGATTTGCCTCCATACTTTTATATCGTCAGCAAACAAAACCATCTTACTATCATTTGGTAGTGGTATATCGTTCATATAGACTAGAAACAGTATGGGTCCAAGCACTGAGCCTTGTGGAACTCCGCTAGTGACATCGATGTTCTTCGATAATAGGCCGTCCACACGAACTCGGATGTGTCTGTTGCTGAGGTAATCTCTTAGCAATTCGTATAGTCTTCCAACAACACCGTGTTTCATTAGCTTGCTCAAGAGTAAATTGTGATCAACTCTGTCGAACGCTTTAGGAATGTCCAGGTAGCACGCATGAATACAGCCCCCCGCATCTACAATCCTCGTCCAATCGTCTAAGCTTGTCAGCAAATTTGTTATACAACAGCGATTTCTGCGAAATCCATGTTGGGCAACTGCCAAAAGTTGATTCGTTTCCAGATGTCGCACGATTTCTGCGGTTATTATTCGCTCAAAAACTTTCGATTCCGAAGACAGCAAGGTCACCGGGCTGTAATTTTTAACATAAGAACGGCAACCACCTTTGTAAATGGGTATTATTTGTCCCAGTTTCCAGTCTTGTGGCACTACGCCAGCTTGGAGCAAATTATTAAACATGCAAGATTGAGGTTCAGAAAGTTGCGCATGGCAGGTTTTGAGCAGCTTTGGAGTTATCTCGTCTGGTCCTGGAGATTTATTTACGTTTAATTTTCGTAAGTACTGCGCTACCACCATCGGAGTAATCAATACTTCACTCAAGGTCGGTCGGTCAAGTCGAACGATTGGTTCCTGATCAGGCTCCATGGATTCCGGCGCAAAAACTCCGGCATAAAAGTCTGCTAACAGGTCAGCGGTCTGATTTATGGATTCTGTGAAGCCGGACGAAGTTTTCAGGGCAAAGACTCCTGGTTTAATATTTGTTCTATCGTTTACAAGTCTATACAAGAGCTTCGGATTCTGGTGCATCTGAGTAATCAATTGCGATTGGAACGCTTGTTTATCATCTCGAATTAAGCTGATAACTTTGTTTCTCAGTCGTGTAAATTGTGCCCAAGAATCAGCTGTGTTGGTAGCCTTGTGAAACTCCCACGCTACTGCCCTTTGTTTCATCCACTTTTTAGTCCTGCTTCGTAGTAAAAATTTATTTCGTTGAGACGTTTTCTTCAAAGCAAACATTGAATGTTCCTCCAATATAGATTTGAGGTGCTGTAAGAGAGATCGCCAATGACTATCCGGATCGGAGTAATCCAGTTGTGCGAAACTAGTGCTTTGTAACTCGGCACACAGAGCACGGTAGTTCACCATTCTGACGCATTTTGTCCCGTCACTATTGCGTCTAGCGCTACAAACGTACTCGAATTCTAGGACAACGTGATCGCTTCGTCCGATCGGCGGTTTATAAACGATATTCTCAACAGCTGTGGGATCTGATGTAAGTATAAGGTCCAAGGTAGACGGCTGGTCTGATCCTCTCATACGAGTAAATCCAAAAACGTGGTTATAAAGGGGTGCGTAATCCAAAACGGCTCGAAGTTCATTTTCAAGTGCCTCTGATGGATGATCATTCCGGCTATAGAGCTTGGGAAAGTTGAAATCCCCCATTAATAATATTTGAGTATTGTATCGCGTTGTTACATAGCGCAAAGCATTAATCAGTTTATTGTTTAGATCGAGAGTTGCTGTTGGAGAACGATAGATCACTCCAATAATGCATTGGTCTCCTGAAGTAAGAGTCAGAGAACACCAAAGTGTGTCAGTGATATCAAGGATCACGTCGTTCATAGCTCTACAGATAAACGATTGCTTGAAGTAGAGTGCTGCTCCTCCGCCATCGCCTAAACGGTCACGCCGGAATAGAGACATGTTGGGCAAAGAGAGTTCATTATCAGACAATGAGGCATGGAACCACGTTTCTGTTACTGCAACTATGTCTGGCGCCGTTTCATTACAAATCTCGGACAATTCGATTAATTTGTTGAAAAGGCTGTTCGCGTTTGTATAGATGCACTTAATCGTATTTTTCGTGAGTAATGACGGGGTGTAAACCGAAGTTATTGGTCCGGCTTCTTTGGATGGTAAAACATGTGTGCGTCTTATTGGTCGCCGACGGCTTGAATCGACAATTAGTTTTCGGTGTGAGTTGCTCAGTCCGACTCGATTTGAGCCGGACCTACGACGTTTTTTGATGCATTGATTTCCTCCATTTGGATGGAAACGCTGCTATCCGCTATCTCCAAACGGGAGAGTGTTTGACTTGGTTTGGGTGGGCTAAGTCTAACATCCTTGGGTAATGTTCGTTTCCCTTTTGTCCATTCCGACCTTACTATTTCAGCCATAGCGCTGGTCAAGAACGTAATCTTCAGAGGTTTCGGTCCATCCCCCTTATATTTTGGCGAAAAAGGAACTCGAAAAGTGTCCACAACAACGGCATTAGAAATATCGAGAGAACACGCAATGTAGCGCCATTGTTTGACGTCGTGCTCTACGGTTTCCTGATTCGATGCTCTAGAAGTATTTTCTGGTACACCAAGTAGAACTATACTTCGCGATACCGTTTGTTCCCTGTCGTTCAAGCTGCCCTTCCTTTCCCACCATGGTACATCGGGATATATGCGGCAGTTGGAGTCGGAATCTGACTTGAGTAGGTATGCATTCAGCAATACGTTCTCGATATCAGCCTCGCATTTTAGTGTTACCTTGAGCAAGCGAGGTTGACCAATATGAGGTGAAGTTGAATGACGGGTTAGACGAGTCACTTTTTCTGCGTTTACGTGTTCAATTTTCATTAGGTGACAAAGCTCAGACCATTTCTCGACATCGTGTTTCTGTTTGCTATCAAACAGGCTTTCTTGGGACTCGCTGACATTCGTACATATCACGTTCAGCGTGTATGGGGTGTTCTTTTTGCGTATCGGAAAGTCAGGCGTTTTAGAATTAAAAACATTTGTGGCTTGACTTTGTGAGTCGGGTACAGCAGTTTTGGAGTGTACAGCTGAGGTCGACCGTAACAGCATATCTCTGTAAGAATTTCCTACTTCTGTGGTCGTTTTAGCTGATTCCAAAACGGGAATAACCCTGCTTTTTTGCTTTTTTGGCACACGAATAGCCTTAGTCTTAGATTCCTTCAATGGTGGTTCCGAAATCGATGTATTGATATGATGGTTTACATCAGTGATCACTTGCGTACTCACATGATTTACCAACATTTCTTCCACACGTCGAAGGCCCAACTCCAAACCGGCCATTCTATTTTCTAATTTTGTTTCAAAAGTATCGGCTTTGTGCAAAGATGTAGCTCTGCAACGAACACAGATATAGCATGCACCTGGAACCATTTCATTATTTAATAATGCTATCGAGTCAGGGGCTAAAGTGCGGTCGCATTTACCATGGATTTTACCCATACACAGAAAACACGTTATTACTTTACGCGCCATGGGACTCACCGGTTGTTCGCATGCTTTGCACGTGACTTCGGGACAATTCTGCGTGTCGAGATTCGTCCTATCAGCTGGGCCGGCCGTGACCATTGTTGCGTTCGCCGGATCCAGGCACTTGGCAATGAGGTCAAGTTGGTTCGATGTCGCTGCCACAGTTTGATCGATCGATTTTTTAGTCCGTATGTTGGTTCTCGTGATGCGGTGAAACATGTTAGTAGCCTGAATGGGTTGTTCGGCTGTGACCGGTTTTTGTTCGACGGGTCGAGGTGGCTGTTTTGGAACACGTGATTTCGTTATGTTGCAGATAATCCAATATAACTCGGTAACTAGACAAGCTAGAACACAGAAATAAGTATCAAAATTCTTAGCTCGACGTGATCCTTGCAATGATAGCAAAAAACGTAGAATAGATTGAAAAAAGTTTGCGCGCGTGAGCAAACTGTGAAATTTACGCTGATATGATAACTTCGCTGTTAATGTTCAGTTGTTAATTGAACAAGGAGTTCAAAGTTCTGTGTTATATGTTATAACGAGATCTTCTGAAGAGGTCATTATTTCCGAATCAACTGAGACACAAGTTTCACTCGGATTTACCTCCATAGCCATGTATTAGCCAACGCGGGCCCATCGAAATAATTTCAAAAAATAAATACATATTATGTTCAGTCGATCTTGATTCAGAGAGGAATCGTTTGATCGCCACGAGATTTTATATCAACAATTAAGGCAGATATGGCGGAGAAAATAATAAAATTAACGAAGCCAAAAACAACGACCAGCAAATAATCCAGCTCTTTGAATGACCTTATTTTGAACCCTTTGACCGTTTCTAAAATGTGTGCTACAAGTTTTACCAACGATGACTCTAGGTAGGGGCTGAAATATATAACAGATAGCCGTCAGTATACGAAAGAAGACGCGAGTCGTTAAATAACCGATGCAACTACGGAAGAACGATAAAGATGCATAAAGAAAGAGTATATTGTTATTATTGTGTGTTGATTATGTTCAAAACGGTATTTAACAAATGAATAACGTTAACTATGTTAACGAACAAAAAATCAATGAAGAGTGAGTGATAACGATAAAATAAATCGATAGATCAATACGTCGCTAACGGTAATCGAAGTGAAACTATAATGTCTAAGTTAACAAATTATCATGACACAAAACATAAGACTGTACAAATCACTTCACCTTAAACGAAGTTACTAATTTATTCGTTTGTTGGAACGAACGCTATTGTAATTGAGCCAAGTATGTCTACGAGAAAGAGTTGGCGTTTGAGTTAAATGAGCTTGATATTCACAGAGGCGGTCTTTATGTGAAGCACGTGATGATGCTTGATTTCGATTTATCAGAAGAAGTTATTAAAAGCGTTCGTAGAATTGAATGTATTTTAGAGCACAATCTTACTCCTAGTTCACCGCAGTCATTCAATTTCGGAGATGAATGACCTGATTTGAGTAAATCAGTTTTCATAAGATGCTGATCAACGTAGTTAGCACGATGCGTACTTCTAACATGCGTTTAAATGGATAACCTTATACAGATATAGATAAGTAAATAAGTAATCAGATAGATCGATTGTAATATGTTTGGGACCGATCGTGTATTCATAATGCAAAGAAATTTGAGTGCAATCGGTTAGAGTAGTTTTAGGGTAACGTTTCACTTCTGACACAGAAGCTTCGTCAGACAAAAGTTGATAGTCAGGACAGGAACATGATTAAGTAGTAGTCAACCCCCCATCACTGATTTGACCTTACCGCTAAATAACCTATAGTATGTCTACAGTGTGTCATGTCTCGTGGGAATGACCAGGATCAGTGGTAGATATGCCTACTAGTGTGTATCCACATCAATCTAATACAAGTGAACAAGGTCAAGGTCGGTTGACACAGCAGCCCACATACGTAAAAGTAAATCTATAGACAAAAAGAAGCTTTGGCAACGGGTTCAGCGATATCTCTTGTACTTGCAAACATAATTATGGAGCATTTCAAGAACAAAGCCATTAACAATGAAGGTGTTAAGTCAAAATTATGGTGGCGCTATTTTGATGATACATTTTTATAATCAAGCGAGATCAGTTAAAGGCCTTCTTTAAATATTTTAAATAAATAGACCCACTTATTACTGTCACAAAAGAAGTGGAATCCTTCACAGGCACTCTTCCATTTTTAGACTGTTTAGCAAAAAAAGTAGACGGAAAAATAATACCTTCTGTCTATCAGAAACCTGTTGATACATATGTTGTACTACGAAACACTTTCGCTCATTCAAGACAGGTCTTCAGTTACATAGCTTGTTCCATTTTCCATAAAATAGAAGAACACTGCAGCGACGAAGGAGATCGAAAACAGACGCACCGTGAAGCGCCCCAAAAGCTCATAGACGACGGTTATCCGAAAAGTTTTGTAAAACGCCAATTGATGATGGTAAAATACCTGTTAGAAAAATTGAAGAACAAATGGCGAGATAGCGTTTGTATAACGTATTTGAAATGCAAATCTGAAGCGATACGTAGAATCTTGAACCAGGCGGCCATAGGCGTGTTGTATCTGTAATTTGCTACTGCTGGCCCAGCCGTGAGTTAGACAGAACACAACCGTTACTAAACTCATCTATTCACCGAATGCAAAGAACATCACAAAGTGAGCGAGTGCGTGAATATCACAGTGAGTGAAAATGATAATTCGAACTCACCATCGATATTGATTGGTGATTAATCGGTAGTTCGTTCACTGTCTGTACAACAGAGGGTGCTCTCTCAACAACTCGTAACTTATGAAAAAGGGAAAACTATCTGTTCGGTTCTGATGCACCTCAAGGTTAAGACGCCTTTATCTAGCGTTACGAACAGCATCTACAGAATCAACTGTAAGGACTGTTCTGGTGTTTAAATAGGGCAGACTTACAGGGAAATTCACACTAGAGTCGAAGAACACCGACAGCGTGTCCGGAGACAGCCCCGGGATGCGAGGGAATATCAATCCCTTATGCGTGATTCCGCCTTGGCGGAGCACGTTTTAGATACGAGCCACAGCGTTGATCTAGAAAATGTGGCAATATTGAGATGCGGTATTAAACCGTATAGCGAACGCCTACATGCGGAGGCGGTCAAAATTGCCAAGGCAGGTTGACTGGCGGTCAATAAGGTGGATGGGACAGAAATTTCCACAATCTGGCGCTCGGCACTGATGCGAAAGTTTTTATTCACCTTATACTTACTAGTCAATTAGATTTTTGTTTTTGTTCAAAAAATAGCCTTAGTCCTGTTAGTTATGTACTTTTACGTATGTGGGTCGCTGTGTCAACTGACCTTGAACATGTTCACTTGTATCAGATTGACGTGGATACACACTGTGAGGAAGATAGACCACTGATCCTGGTCACTCCCACGAGACCTGACACACTGTAGGCGTACTATAGGCTGTTTAGCGGTGAGGTCAAATGTATCGTGGTGGTGGGTTGACTACTACTTAATCTTATTCCCTGTGCTGACTATCACCCTTATTCTGACGAAGCTTCTGTGTCCGAAGTAAAACGCTACACAAAACTGCTCTTGCCGATTGCACTCAAATTTCTTTGTATAATCCGATAGATGTTTGCAAAATTATCAAAATATTTGATAACATTATCAAAGATCACGTTTGTTATAAAAATCGCAAAAAAATATATTTGTTACATTACTGCAAAAACGCTATCGAACATTGTGTTTATCTTCCTGAAAATGAAAGATATCATGAAACGCGACACATTCTAAGTTCAGCTGTACACATGATATATTTCACCCATTATTGAAAGAAATTTTCAATGAAGAGATCATCAATCAGAATAATAGCAGTTCGTTTCATAAACCGCAGACTACGGCTACGGATGTTATCCCATATCTGCATGTCGTCCGCTAATACCAAAATGTTACATGGAACACATTCTGGTATTTCATAGACATAAACTAGAAAGAGGGTCGGGTAAATGACTGAACCTTAGGGAACTCCTCTAGTTACTGCGATTGGTTTCGATAATGCACTTGAGTAGTGCGATTTGTAAGGTAGTCATTTAGCCGATACAACAAATTTCCGATACCAAGCCTTTCAAGCGTCAGCATTAGTTTATTATGGTTAACACGATCAAATGCTTTTGAGATATCTAATTAGCAGGCATAAAATTATCAGGAAATTAGATAGACAGGATTGATTACGTCTAAAGTTATGCTGTTTTCGAAATCAACTGATTAATTTCAAAATATTACATTCGATCGTCAACAATGAGGCACACAAGTAATTTGAAAATCACAGGTAACAGAGTAAGTGGTCGGTAATTAGAAACATTTGAGCGGTTTTCTGTCTTATAAATATGAGTAATTTTGGCAGATTCGGGCTTATCGAATTGTGGCGGTAAGAATAATAATATTATATGAAAGAATAAAATAGAAGGTTCGAAATAACTCACCGGAAACCAATGTGAGTTGAGAAAAAAGTCAACAGATGACATTTACAATAATGCAAAGGAAGATGCCGATCCTGCAACCATTTAATGACCTTTTCAATATCTGTAACCACTGTAACCACTGTGACCACTTGATCCGGTTAATTTGACATCACCTGTAAGCATCTAACAGGGACATGACAATCGAGATGTAAAATAATCTATTAAGTTCATAACATTTATTGACTACAGTACTGAATCCTGTAGAACCCCAATCGTAGAAGATTCAAGATTCAAGATTCTTGAATCTTGAATCTTGAATCTTCTACGAATTCAGGAATAGCATCGCCTAAGCGGACCTGCAAGGATCTAACACGAACAAAAACTGGTTTTCCAGTCGTGAAGCTTACCATATACTCCATTGACCGCGAGTTTTAACTCTGAGAACCTGTGACTGACTAATTTAAAGACATAACTGAAGTCCAAGGCTTCGTCCAATGTCGTGAAAACACTATCTAAATAGCTTAGAAGATTCAAGATACACAACGTTCCTTTGAGAAAGATTGTTAAACAGTGCATAATAATGAAATGTGCACAAAAATTGTGCACAACCGATCACTGATAGGTTTCTTGAAGGCTTTGCTTAAAACGCCAATCAGGCTTACCGCTTCATAAATTTTAGCCGTGTCTGAGCAACCTACTTTACAACCGATTTTCAAAGGCGTTCGGAGCCCGCAAATTACAGACCTGTTACTTTGTTGTCCGCCGTATCCAAGGTACTCGAAAGGATCGTGGCAAACAAACTGAGCAAATACCTTGAGGAAAATAAGCTATTTTCGGGAGCGCAACACGGTTTTAACAGGGGATACTCTTGCCTTACTAACCTTCTCCTTACCCTTGACGACTGGACTCGGGCAGTAGATGCTGGGGATACCATCCATGTATGTTACCTCGATATGTCGAAAGCATTTGACCGTTTAAACCACAGTATTCTCTTGCAGAAGCTGAAACGTTGTGGTATCACTGGCAGTCTGTTAGCATGGTTAGAAAATTACCTGACTGATTGGTCAGTTCAAGTCTCTGTGGAGGGTGCTCTATTGAAGTCGGTAGCCGTGACAAGTGCAGTGCCTCAGGGATCCGTCCTCGGACCAATCCTCTTCGCGCTTTATGCTAATGACATACCGGCTTTCATCAAATGCAAGATCGTACTGTTCGCGGACGATATAAAAGTGTGGTCGAAGATAAGTAATTCGGAAGACTGCGAACTGCTCCAGAAAGATCTGGACAACATCCAGGATTGGTTCCTAAAAAATCGCATATTTTTCAATTTCCAAAAGTGTCACATGTTAAACATTGGCAAACATGTGGAGTACAAGTATTTTCTTAGAACACACTGCCTATCGTGGACCAGGGAACAAAAGGACTTGAGTATGTTAATAAGCAACACCCTAGGGATGTCGAGCCAGTGCAACTTAGTCTATCGCAAAACATCACAGAAATTGTCACTCCTGAAGAGAATTTTCGGTAGGTTCTCAAAACAGACAATTCCCTGTATTATAAATACGTACATCAGACCCACGATTGAATATGCAGTTTAGGCATGATCGCCATGGCTTAAAATGATGTTGCGACTTTGCAACGAATATATCATCGCGCTACCAAGCTTGTCACTGGACTCAGCCGGAAAACCTACAATGAGCGAATCAAAACGCTAAATTTATTTGATTATCCACGTCGTTGTCTCGGAGGGGATTTGATTCTGGTTTACAATATTTTAAATACCAAAAATCACCCTCTACAAAGCTTATTGAATCTACGGAGCTCGCATAATACAAGACCTCACACATTTACTCTAACTGTCCCTCACTCGAGCCTCAACTGCAGACGACATTTTTTGCCGTTTGTTTTACTTGGAACAATCTGCCAGATAATGTTGTAGACTCACCAAACCAGCAACCTTTCAAGAGAAGTCTTGATGCCTTCTTGACCCTACACCCGTGCATCGAAGAAAACTATATATCTTAACACCATGCACATACATCTGTTATCCCACCAATCGAAAACAAATTCTGCCCTTCGGATATTTACTTGATTCTTGAACTGCTCAGTAAGCAATCTAATCCCATTTTTGCTTGATATATTATTCGTTGTTGCCATATTATTCTGTGGTTTTTTGTAAAGTTATGTGCTTTTTAGACCATTAAAATTGAATGGAATGGAATTGAATTGCAATGAGTACCACAATATCTTCATTCCAGTCATCCGGAAAGATGCATTTAAAGAATGATTCCTTTTATAACTTCACACAGACGGGAAATATGAGCTCTATAATACATTTAATTATTCAATTCATTTAGAAAATTTTCAATGTGATATTTAATACACGCCGAAAACATTTTTAGACACCGCAAAAATAAACAACATATTTCGAAAATGTTTTATGATTTTACTACTGGAAAGTAGTAAGAAATGCACCAAAATGATATTTTTATGAAATTCATTGGATGGTATGGTTATTTAAGTGATCGATTGAGCGCAAGTCACTATTTAATCCGATTTTGTAGTTGTAGAGCTTTTGTTTGTGGTCAATGCATCTAAACGCATTATTTTTGTATAATCACAGGAATTCTGATTTCGAAAGATAAATATAAGTTCACTGGCATAAAATATCTTAATTTCACAGAAGCAATAAATTTGAGCAATCGTTTATATTGCTGTACTTTCATTAATATGATATTTAAAATCATTGGACCATCGTAACCATGGTAATGCTTGAAACGGAATATTAAAGCAATGTGCACATTTGCTAAACAAACCACTCAAATACTTGTTCAATGAAACACATGCAAATGAATGAATGAATGAATGAATGAATGAATGTCAGGATTCCAATAAAGTTCACATACCATATAGGTTCACATGTCCTTGTTAATTGTAGTGAAAAAAAGATCTGGGTGTCTGGAAGCTCTTGTTTCAAAACCTCACTTCAAACTAACACTGCTTTTACAAAGGCAACGCGTTTCCACAGTCTACTCAACGGAGTATTTCGGAAATGTTTGCCGAAGATATTTTCAATTTCATGAATAGATAACTGAGGCCAGTCATGTAATAGGCTGTGTGTTAGGGTCCATGTGGCTCATGAAGTATATATAACTTATGCAGTGAATCTGTCACCGCTCAACAAAACTATATCACAGCATTCGAAGCATGCCTTATATAGAAAGCATAGCTCAGCTAAATCTGTTCGATTTTCTCTATCGACGAATCGGAAGAGACCTTATCTTAGTTTGCAAAAATATTCCTTACCTCACACCAGCCTTACTGGTACAATTAACGCGGATGGATACGAGCAATTATCGGGCTCGTGAATATACGCTGTTAATACCCAATTGCCGCCTAAACTGTAGAAGGTATTATAATTCTGTCTGTTACTTCGAACAGTTTACCTTTCTACTGTTGCTCGCTCCAATAACTTACATGACTTTAAAATGAAATTAGACAAGTGTTTATTGAACTATTCATTTTCCGACTACTTATATAATTTTAATGTGATTGCTTAGCTTGTTTATTCGCGTACATTTGAAAGTTCACTATCTTATGATTATTGTTAATCTTGTTGCTTTTAGACTATTAAAATCCTTGAATTGCCTTGAATATTAGGCGTACAGCCCCAGCGTACATATGGCTATTATCATGCCCCAATCTGATAGAATTTTGAATAAGTGGCCAGACTAGATATTTTTTAAAATTTAGTTAATGGGGCAATTAGTAACATTGAAAATAAAATATGTATTGTTGGTCCTTGAGAGCCGGTGTTTACGAAACATGGAAGAAATCGGATGTTAAATCCCATGAATGACATCAAATCTTATGTCAAATCGTATGCACGATGAGCACTAATAACACAAAGCCTCTTTTATTGAAGCCTACGTAATAACCATGGATATTCTAGAATATTTGTTATTTCAGGCCAATAATAAATTTGCAGTATTAACGTGATTTCGCCGTGGAATATGCAAAGTGTTTGTGGCGCAAACTAAACAAACGTGTATATCTGTTGAAAGAGTTGAACATTGGCTAAAGAAAATTTTGTTGTTTGTCTTCTGACACTGGTTTCATAAACGTTCTTTTGAAATTGTCAAGATAGAACCAATCTGTTGGTGTTATCCAGTGAAAGTGACCCGTTTCAGATTTTAAAAGTATGTATTGAAGAATGAAGATTTCACAGTCGAGCCTTCAGTGGATGTACAGAAAGATCTTCAAAATCCAAGCCACGAAGTGCACCAGCGAAAATCGATTCATAATTAATCACTACAACAAATCGAGAAACGAAGATGGATGAATAGAATAAATTTTGCTGGAGAATTTTTGATTAAATTATTTAATTTTTTAGAGGTCGAATCACTATGTTCCAATAAAAATTCATTAAAAATTGAACGCTTTTCATTTGGATGCATTATGCTTTCGTGGCTATTGAGATATATATATGCATATCTTTGACTGGACGATCCGAATGTTGATTGTAACAGCTATAACCGATAGAATAGAATAGTAGAATAATTGTCATTTCCAAGAACCATGGAGAATCGGCCAGGTCTAAATTGTCGTGTTATATTCGAGACAGAAATTCTGCGTGATACAAACCAGAAATGAGTTAGGTAACCGATCGATAGGGCAGTTCATGCAACTTTAGTTTATAAACATCATCAGAAAAGTGTTTAATTGAAATGCTCTTCTCAAACTGAAGTCCTTAATAAGTCAAAACTTGATCAAGTTCATTCGCTACGAATAATTTGACTGAAAAATTTCAACTTTGTTAACGAAAACATATGATCAATATTAAGATAAGTTTCTTCATTTTAGGTTAACATTTACAAAACACGCGTGAAACAAACCATGTTTTATTCATTTCCTGTTTGATGTTTCTTAATGACCACATGAATTTTTGATATATTCATACATGTATTGCGGAACTCTATGTTAAATAGCGACGAGAATCACTTTTGATCAAATTATATGATTTTACCAACGTCAAGTGAGCGTAAATTAAAGTTTTTCAGCGCAACACAATAGCATACGTCTCGCTTGAGGAGCTCCCGATCAAGGAATTTTCAAGGTCAAGCTGAAAATAAGTTTGACTTGATGTTCATTTGGAATTTCCGCTAAACTTTCGGTGTTGTTCGCATCGATTTACAACATTAAGTAGAGCATTCTTGGTCAGGAAATGTCTATTATAATTTCAAGTATTAAATTATTTCTCGTTCACGGGTTTCTAAAATATATGGTTTTGATCCGAATATATTTAAACCTGTTGCATTCGTTCTGACATTAATCGTATTTAGATGTTTTATTAGATGTAGCAGATTACCAGTCTAAATATTCCAGCATAAGATTTACAGTTTTTATGCGCTTCAATGACGGTTAGTGTGATTTTCATTATTTTTCCTAACTGATAAGTCTAATTAAATACAAACTATAATGTGTCATAAATAAGGTTCACGACCTCTCTGCTCCCATCCTGTTCAACTAGTTCACAAATATTTGTTATCAAATCATCTCATATCAATGTTGGCTAAGTACCTATAATTTGGCGGTGTCTTCGAATTATCAATACTTCTTCTTAATTTCATTATCCCATCACTGTTATGTAAAACATTTCCGGTGACCTACAGCGACTACCCCTGTTGAAAATGTGTTGAATTATTCACCTTATGTTACTTAAATATTTCCGCCAAATTGTAACATATTTCGCCTCTTTTAATATGGACGCAACAGGAAAATCACTGAGACCGTTGATGTTTTGTACGTTGAATTGCGAATTATCAGTCCTAAATACAATTTTGACTCGAAAGCTTCATTCTTGCTACGTTCATAAACTGAATGCTGAACCGTACTGAAGCTTTCTGTCTTTCCCTGATGAGTACAAACTGCATGAAATATGTCGTGGGTTGCACGTGTAATATGAAGGCAGTCAACTACGGATTTTTGTTTTAATGCTGAACCCGATACGACCAAACAATTAATTTTTCTGCCAGGAGGTGAACTGTTCATCGTTTATAGCGGTAGCCCAGTGATTTTTTGAATGGTTTTCACTTATGTACCCTCTCATTCAAAACACCGATGAGACAAAACATGCAAAAATGTATTCACCGAGAACATGCGGATCCTGATCATACTGTCACTACCTGAGTGCAAACCTCACGAAACTGGTCGTGTGTCGGAAATGCACGCAAATGAGCTTTTCTTATTCGCCATTTTCTTGTGATTGTGCATCTTTTGCATCGACGAAAACACACCGTATTCTCATCGAAACTTCTACTTTTTATCTGTCAAGGCTCGGTCACTTTGACAATATCTTAACCCGAATGCGGTGGTGCATTGCGGCAATTGGCCTAAATCCGTTTTATGATTCTATCTATACAAAAATGAGTATAGATTATTTGTTATTAGGAAATCGTATTTATCATTAACCTGTTAATCATTAGTATACATTTAATATTAATTCGAAAAATATTCATAATATATTCTTAAAACCGATAGAGAACTTTCTCCGAAAAATCTAATGATTATAAATACTGGTTTTTGAGCAGGTCGTGACTGCTTATTGAGCTTATGCTTATTTGTGATTCAATTGCAACAACTTTTACAGGGTAAAATGTTTCCGCAGTAAATGTTCCGACTAAAGGCAGATTTCGTTAGCGAAGTACTAATGATATGAAATTTTTTATCAGGCATTCACCCGGAGTTAGCAAGAATCGGTGTCGAATAGTGTAGAAAGCTGGCATGATGTCACAATCTGCTTGCGGCAAGTTTTTCGTATATTTTCAGAGTTTTTAGTAGCTGATTTGTGAAATTGTCGAATGATTGCATTTTGCTGGACATGCTTTGACCAGAACATATGGATTAGTTAAAACATTTTCGAGGTGACGGGCAAAAACGTGTTTTGAACAAATGTGACCGGATTGGTAATGAACCAAAACCAAACTCGAATCTGACAGATTGCTCTGTTATCTGCAATGATCATTTTTCATGTTATCAGAAAGAGATAAATCGATAAATCCATTGTTTATTGAGTTGCCGTTTAAAAAGCGAAATGATCGAAGCGAAGAAAAATGCCTAATCGTTTAAGAACACTATTAGATGAAGCAAAACTGTTGACTTTTTGGTTAGTGAACGCTCTTTTGGTTTATGTTCTTATGCCAGCTTAATATTTTTAAATCCCTATATTAATTTGTTAAATACTTACCTATAGACACCAGGGTGAGTTTTTGATCGAAAGTATTCTGTTTACAGTAGTTATCAATAGTTGGTCCGATATACTGAAAGTTCGTATCAACAGCGTTCAAGTGATATTTATATTTTGGAGAGACCATGTTTAACATTACGAGAAATGGGTACATTGCATATCAACAATATAACCTGGAATAAAAAAATGGTACTGACAATATTAAGGAGAAGAGCTTGGAAGCCTAAAGTCTATTCAACTGAAGTGAAATCTACCCACCCAACTCGCATTTTGTTAAGAAAATTTGAAATAAACATCAGCCCACTGAGCCACAATGCCTGCAGGAAACAAAGTGCTCTCGATCTAAGGTTAGGTTGACATATTAATTCAGGTAGACAAGAACAAATTGCTACTATAAATTGTTTTCAAAGATTAATACTAGCCATACATTTAGCATAGTAATAGGTATGGAAAAGATCAACAAGGATGGAAAATCTTTATCGTTGCAACAGATGTTTGCATCCCGACAAGAAGCACGCGGTAACAGATTTCATGACTACGAAATAACTATTTCACAATCTAGATAAAACTGTATAAAGGTCTTTCTTTGGTGTTTGAGTTTGTTTTATATGGAACTCTCTAGTCCCAAATTTCATTTATGCATCAAGCTTGAACACGTTCCATGCTCAACTTGTCAATTATATGTTTCGCTTGTATGCCACTGTTGAACAAGGTTGATGCGATCAACTAGTTCAATCACATGATCCCCCACTCATGTAAACTGATTTTGAACCCATGACCATGAATAAAAAATGCTCATTTGCATGCATCTCCATCACACACACCCCATGACTGGTTTGGTGCTGTTTGCACTCATCAGGCAGGGACAGTAGGATCAGGATCCACATGCGCTTGAAACAGTGCAAACAGCACCAAACCGGTCATGGGGTGGATGTGTGATGAAGATGTATGCAAATAAGCTTTATTATTCATGGTCATGGGTTCAAACTTAGTTTACATGAGTGGGGCTCATGTGATTGAACCGGTTCGTCGTACCAACCTTACCCAGCAGTGGCATACAAGCGCAACTTGTTTACCATTCTTCCACTGTATCAAGCGCATGCAGATCCTGATTCTACTGTCCCTATCTAATGAGTGCAAACAGTGCTAAAACGGTCGCGGTGCATGCAAATGAGCTTTGTCAACTACATGTTGACCAAATCCAACCTCGCACCTCAGTGCGTAAGCTAACCATCCATAATGGCAAAACAACTCTGTTGTTTTTAAGCATCCTTGATATTTTAAATATATGGTTACTGTAAATTATTTGCTTTCTAAAATTTCAAAACTTTGATTTATTTTGATTTTAATAAAGGGTATCATTTCGAATTTAATTTAATTACAATAGTTAGATTTGTGGACTGTAAGGCTCTCTTAAGATGATTAAAGTAAATAATGGATGTTGAGGAATGTTAAACGAATGAAGAGGTCACGATTCTAGTTATATAGTCTTAAACTCAGTTATAACAATATGGATACCTGGATGTAGATTACCGTCAGCGGCGAATTGTTATCAGGTTAAGTTACGGATAGTTAAACCACTCAAGACATTTTGAAATGAGCCATTTTGCTCAAAAACAGAATTCCGATTCCGAGTGAACAACTGAAATGCTGATAAATGAAGGGTGTTAAGTAACTACAAGGCATTTGATAAATTACAAAAATTGCTTGAAAATAGTGAAATGCATTGAACTTCTACAAGAATTTGGGTCGACGTTTGTGTTGCCTGGTACCGCGATATAAAGTGAAACGGATAGTCGGGATTATCGATAATTTTAACAACATGTTCGAGCCCCTCAGCCATCGTGAACTCATTTCTGCAACCGCTCAATCATTGTTATCTGGATGATAAAACGAAAAACCATACGGTTAGATTTTTGATTGATTAAATCTTAAATCGAAGCACCAAGTTGATCACACAATTCTACGTTCAGCTCCATGATTAATAATCACATGCAGTCGAGTAGTGCTCACTCGATATCGTCTTCAAAAGGTCAAGTCTAGCATGGAAAATTTATCAATTTATCTTGTGCTGGATGTGGCACACACTTTCTGTTTGGTTGATCTCGTGGGCCGAATGCCATATAAATTGTAAAATTAACCAGCTTAATGTTCCAGCGTCAGTACTTATATGAAATTCGAAAATTTCGAAAATTTCTTAAAACTATTTTCGTGACGAAAGCACTTTTTAACGTTCGCGATATTCCGGAAAATTCTACAAACAGTACAACTAGTCATGCGGAATTTGTGATTTAAAATAACTGCTGGAAATATTTGATAGTGGTCGAGAAGGAATTGTGCCAGTAAAAACCATAAATTACATTAAAACTCATATGTTGCCTATTTTGGTCGACAATTGCGGGCAAGTAAACTAACTTAAATGACTTCTAAATTCTTGCGCGACTGTGTGCAACGTCTGAATATATCACAATCCACAAAATGTGCTGTTCATTCACATTCTTCTCAACTGTAACGGCATCCAACCTAAAGGTACATGCACATCAAAATATAATCACTACAGCAGCAACGTCCATTATAGCCAACGCACATACTGATATACCGAGTTGTTCTTTTCTTTTTATTGATAGATCCCAATTTGTGCTTGCTGTAAAAGTTGCACTTGTGAACCAAGATGTCTGAGGCATTTTTGGGTATAAGAGTTCCTTTTGCAATTTCATGAGAACATTTCTGCCCTGATGGTTTCCATGCTTATTAGACTTCATTCTAATATTCATATCATTTCCCATTTTGATGAATGGTAATATGTCAATACGTAATCTTCGATGAAAGTGAAAAAATTTCAACCAAAATTACTTTGAGGAGATGTAGACACATTTCGCTTGAGGAACAAAACGGAATATTGCGATTGGAACCAAAGAATCACCCTTTCATATGTACTTCATTAATTGTTTAATACTTTCTTATGATACTTCTATCGAACACAAAATCATATCCCTTTCAGATATTGGAAACGAGCTAGGAATTTGATTAAAATGCAAGTTCCAATATGAACAGTAAAATACTGAAATTAGTCAGTCAAAGAACCATTGTGAGGTCACAGAAAAAGGCCCAAAGTTCACATTGAAGAAGGTATTAGAGAGAAGGTATTAGTTTGAAAACAACTCTTCGATGTGCTTGACATGACTGACTGGTTCAATCTTATATATGGACAAACATGAATATGGTTTACACCCACGGCCTTGGAATAAATAACCGTATTACATCTATTTTCCTTGCGAACGCTCGCAAACTAGATCTGTTCAATGAATCCAGTGTTAAATTCAAATAAAATTGATTAGGTATTCATTACTCATGTATTTAAGTGTGGTATGTTTAATCAGGGCATGTTGTTGTTGTTGGCCTCCCTCTGTCTTTGTCAACCACGGATATACATCACAATCGCATGAAAATTCATGTTCTACAGCTTTTGCAATGACCAAACAGTCTGATTTGGAGGAACACTCTCTCCCACAGTGCTTGCAACGATAGGCAGAACTCGGTTGTAGGGCGACAGTTGCACGCCGGCGGCGTGATCTGCGTTCAGCAGCCAAAAGTTGTATCTGTTAGTCATTAGCTTTTAGACGACGCTTTACACAATGCCTCCAATGCGAGTGGCCAAGAGCAAGTTCTTCCAAGCTCGCAGGGTCAATACCAACAGCCTTCATATCTCTTTTGCAAACGTCTTTGTACCGAAAGTGCGGTCTGCCCAATGGTCGATTTCCTGATCGCAACTCAGCGTAGAGTAGATCTTTTGGAATACGACCATATTCCATTCTGTAGAGGTAGCCAAGCCACAGCAGGCGTCGCTGTCGTAGTAGTGTAAACTCGCTCTGTAGACCAGCTTTGGAAAGCACTTCAGCATTAGTCAGGGCATGCATTCTTCATAAATACGATGATATCATATACAAAAAATATGATCGGAAGATAAGGCATCGATTTCGACACGTGTTCCGTAGTCAATACTGATCCAGTTCACTCTCTTGTTATGAATAATCGTCGGCGGATCTTAGGTTGTATTATTGTTTTGAAATTCGTGAACGGAGAAGCAAGGTGTTAATTCCATCAACATTAAACTGCAATCAGCCACGAGCCCAAATCCTTATTCGAATCCATGCATAATGTTATCATTTGATAAAAATGTTTGCGCACTTTCGTGCTAATTCATTGTGTCAAATCCTGTGGAATATAAACAGCTCCTTGCTTCAGCAAATAATCGTCTCATTCATGGCATCTTTTTTGAACATATGTGATGTGACGTTCATATCCCCGCAGATATACTGTGATATTGGCTAACATTCATCAAGTGGAGACAGTCAGCATAGGTTACGTGAGCCTTAAAATGTTGGTAAAGTGGTAATTAATGCCTTTTAAAGTCACTGTGAAATAAAGTTCGTACAGCGAAGTCGACAACTGTTAAACAAATTCTTATTAGCATGTAAGTTCCATCAAACGCACCCCACTACCGGTTTCTTGCTGTTTTCACTCATCAGATAGGGACAGTAGGATTTGGATCCACATGTGCTTGAAACAGTGGAGGGATGGTTAACAAGTTGAGCTTGTAAGTCACTGTTCAAATCACAACATTGATTACATTCTAATCGTGTCGTTTTTCAAAGAATTCTCAATGAGCAAGGGTAGATCAATAATCGACGCTGTTTCATCCTGATAGTATCTGTTTCATCCTCTTTCCCAGTGTCTCGCCTGTCTTGTTTTCTTTTATTGTTCGCGAACGTGGGTCGGTAAATGATCGGATTTTGCTTTCCTGCATATTGTAAATTGATCGATCATATTCTCTACGTGCGTTGGATAACTAATTATCTGTGAAACTTAAAGAGGAAAGCCAAGTGCGGTGTTGTGAGCACGTGCTAGACACAGGTCACAGCGTTGATCGTGATAATGTAGAAGTGATAAAGCGGAGAATAAAACCATACATTGAACGACTTCACTTCGAGTCGGTTGAGAAAACAACGGCTGGTAAGAATGTAGTCAATATGGTGGATGGGGCTGATATCTCCTATATTATCTATCTTATCTCCTAATTTTAAATACACACCTGACTAGACGATTTGAAAACAAAATCAACCCAACTTTGAAGGAAATAAAGTTTATAGGACAACTGAATGGAATGAAACAGACATGAATGAATCCAGAAATCTCCTCTCTACCAAGATTCTCAGGATTACCCAAAATTAACAAAGAACTTATTCCATTACGCCAGATAGTTCCATAACTAGGATGACTGAATTACATGTTATCGAAGGAATTACGATTAAGTCTGTTATACCAGGTGACAGACTTGGAATATGCCATCAACTCTTCAAAACTATTTCTGCAGAAATTGGAAATTGATGAAGAAGAAATAATGCTTTCTTTCGACGTAACGGCGTTATTCACATCAATCGAACAATCACTCGCAAAGCAGATCATATCAGCGTCGCTCCAAGAAAACAGAAACTGACCACAACGGAAATCGATTAACACGAGATAGTTTGACAGAATTGATCGAGCTGTGTTTTCAAACTCACTTCAAGTTTAACGGTAAGATCTACGAGCAGTTTCGAGGAACACCCGAAAAACAAACGGTGATGAAAACAGAGTTAGACGCGCTCTTCCCTGTGTAGAATATATCAGAAATAGCAGCTCGGGTTCTACGGCCATTTTGAATTGAAATCGCGCACAAACCCGAGTCAGCATTACGCAATCAATTCAGCAATATAAAAGACGAAGTTGCAGAAGAACAATCGAATATTATCTACAAGATTACGTGCAGAGATTGCGATAAAAATTTACATCCAACAAACCGGCAGCAAGCTACACACAAGACTTCCTGAACACCGGTTAGCAGTACGAAGACACGACCCGAGGTCATTGATTTCAATACATGTTGATCAATTCGGACACCAATTCGATTGGGATAACGCCAAGATTTTAGCCAAAGAAAACAACCGACGAGCTCGAGAATTTATCGGAACCTGGCACTCAACAACTACAGCAATTAACCAGCATCTCCAATTGGATACAACCTAGGGACTCGATGAAAACTCGGTGGATACGAATGCAACTTATGAATTCCACCAACCACCAGGAGTGATGGCGAACGGACAGACGGACTTTATTAAAACCAATGAATACCAATTATTATGTTATTGATTCTATTAATGCCATCTAGTTTGATGACGAAACGTCCAACAACAACTACAAAGCTTGACAAACACCATCTGAACAACATCCTCATCCTGAGCTACGCATATTCTTCTCTATTACCAAATACACATCTTAACTAATGTAATCACGCCAGTGCCAGTAATGCTTAAAAAAACGGTTATGTATTCTATTCAATCTCGGCATATCACGTGATTTCCGAAATGTTGGTGTCAGTAAATGCAAGAGATTCTTAGTGAAACTTTTGCGGTGAACGCACAACGACTAGCTCGCGAGAAAGTTTTGAACTTGTGTCGACATGGAGCAAAGTTCCTAACTACTGTTACTTTCAGACATGCACTGGAATAATGTATTTAAAAAAGTTGTTACAAGAACTATAACGGGCAAGTTTAACGTCATATTCATTATTTGGCTGATGCCCACATATCCACATTTACACCAGTGAGGGTTTTGGACTCTGACTTGATCTCAACAAAACTGAGCTTTGAGATATTCGAAGGATTGTAAATAAGTTTTGAGTGCAACAAAACACTAGGTTTGTTCGTGGCTATAAAGGGTTCTTGCAACGAGTCAACTTGGTTGGAAGCGGAATCGAAGGATGATCCAGGTTCGAGTGGTGAACCTTTGATAAATGACAAGCATTCTGTTCGTGTTTTCTGAAGCTTCACGAAAAGTAATCTTGCTGTCCACTTTCTGAGAGCGAATAGCTTGAGACCGTTAGTGGATTTCAAACGCGGGGGAGTTGGTATCACAAGAATATTGATCAATATATTGTGGTGCTCACATCCCCATCCCTTACACTACCGGTTTTTGGCTGTTTGCCGTCATTAAGTTGAGACAGTGAGATCATGTTCGGTGAGACTTGAAACAATGGAAAAGCGGTAAACAAAGTTAAACTTGTATGCCACTGTTATATAGGGTTATTACAAAGAACCACGATGTTCAAATACAGAATCACAAAGTGATTCCTGGCCAAGCGCTGGAGGCGCATATAAAAGACCAATGTATTGTGGTGCTCACATCCCCATCCCTTACACACCACTACCGGTTCTTTGTAAGAACCCTATATAACAATGGCATACTTCTTTAGAGTATTGATCATTTATGAGTGATAAAAGACTGATTTTGTTTCTAGCAATAGTTCCGTAGAAGCGAAACAACTGGTGAGATACCATTGACATCTATCCCTGTATTAGGTGTCAAAATTGATACTATGGCGAAATACACAATTATAAAGCAAACCCTGGATTCCTTACCAAATTTAAGGTCATACCTGTAAAAACGATTGCGAAAAGGCATAAAAGATATCTGTAAATTTATTGTCTTGAGGATGTTATCAGCATTTTTCTCAAATCATCACCCAGTTTAGAGATATAAAATGAACATGAATAAGGAACCGGTTTCTAATGGGAACATAAAAACATCTAAGCAAAACCTAAATCCCTGTTGAGGGTTCGCGCTTTATAATTTGTGAATATCTTTTTTCCTATGTGGGCTAATAAAACGTAAACGAACTGCGGGTAACTAGTAATCTCGTGTTCAGAAAACAGAGCATTTATTGAGGACAAAAACAATCAACTCAAAAAGTTTGACCTTAACTCACCTTAAATGGTGTTTCAAATCGATAGGATGCGGTAATTATTGTTCAAAGTTTACACGTTAATTTCAATGGGAAATTCTAGACCCACTCACTAATTTGTCTTACATGCTCCGCATCAACAGGCAGAGGACTTAACACGATAGAAACTAGTCTGTGAAAAATCGTGCGCTCAGTCAAGGGTTTCAAAGACACTTCATCAGATACATTAACATTGGTTCGTCGAGTTCTGAAAGTCGCCTTGATTGCTAGCCGAGTGGTAACAAACAATTACTCTATACAGTGATGAAAAT
>JACCGJ010025786.1:33123-62213 GCA_013407085.1 Atriophallophorus winterbourni | reverse complement strand
TATCCGTCGTTGGGTAAAATCGTGTAGATTTGGTTTTACCATTCGCTCTTTGAAAGGCAAGTTTCTGTAACGGGAGAACAACTTTGTCGCACAAAGCTAAATCCTGTCAAGTAGTTCGTTTTTCTTCCTCAGCCATGATGCTCAGGCTTGGATTAAATATACCATAACAGGACGTAATTACGTGTTAATAACCGGAGTAGGTTTGGGAGTGAAAATCATGAATATCCTTTTGGAGGCTCCAATACAGCAGGCTTCATTCTACCACTGTTAGTCAATGAGTTTCCAGGCTTAAAGATTAAAATGACTTCCCCAGATACCGAGATCATTTCTGTGGTAGTCCATGAATAGATCTTGAGTTGCTGGGATGCCGTGTGTTGCAGAGATTTTCCGAGCCGCGCATTTAAAATTTAGCAGGATATTTATAAATGCAAACTCATTGTCTGGGGACCAAGAAATAACGGTTGCACCGATTGCCAGTTGTAATGCCACACAGTCATTAATATAACTAACACGATTCCATATTTTAATATCATCCATATTAAAATACACCCAATATCCTTCACCGCGTCATTCATATACACCAAGAACAGAAGAGGGCCAAACACCGAGCCCTGAGGAACTCCACTTATGACGTCTATTGTTCTAGAGAGTCTCTTGTCAACGTAACCTTGGACGTGTCTATCAGTAAGATAGTCCCATATACAATTCAGCGAAATTCCTGTTATTCAATAAGCTTCGAGCTTTTCATCGTTGACTCTATCGAAAGCTTCAATAATATCGATTCTCGAACGTAGTAATAAAGGTTAGATAACCAGTAACGATTCCTTCGAAAAATGTGTTGTGCTGCGGTCAAAATATTATGATTATCTAAAAGTTCACGCATGCCAGCAGTCACAATGCGTTCCATTAATTTAGATATTACTGGAAGTAGCGTCAACGGTCTATAGTTCGCTGTATCAAATCGGCTGACACCTTCATGTATGTTGAGGTTAAACAGGCACGTGAGAGTAGCAGTCAGTGAAAGACGACACCTGCGAAGCATTGTGGTAGGAATTATTTCTGTACCAGGGGCTTTCGTTTCGTTTAGTTTACAGAGTTCCCGCCTAACCATGTATTCGTCGACGGTCATTTTACTCAATATATCCAAATGTGGCAAATTTGGTAATACTTTATATTCGATACAAAGCTTAGGATTGAGGACAAGTGCGTAAAGCATCAGATGTATCTTGGGCAAAATGAAACAATCTGTTGGGACTTTGTACGGAGAAGACACCTGGTTTAACGCTTGATCTCTCATTTATTATCTTGTAGAGAAACCTAGGATTCTGTTTCATTGTCGTAAGCAAGTTCCATTGTAACTGCTTGCGATGTTCTCTTACAAGATACGTGGCGTGATTCCGTATCTTACAGAATAGCATCCAAGTTGCTTCCGTACCAGGATTATTATGAGTTGCCCAGTACTCTCATTGTCTAGATTACCATTTCTTAGTTGTACAGCGGATAACGAACTGGTAGTTGTGGTGGCATTGGTGTGGTACATGACTCCAGTTTCAATCGATTTTCGAATTCAAAGAATTTATAAATGTATTGTAATACTCTATTTGAAACTCGCTTGAAGGTATCACTGTAATTGAATAATGATGCCCAAGATTGGGTCGATAATCTCGATAAATTTTGCATAAATTGTCGTGTGCAATATTTTATTGATGGTTGATTGAAATTCGAGTTTGATCACTGTCTTTCTCAAGGTATGGATGGTAATCTACCCAGAAGGTCGTCGATACAATCCAGAGCATGTAGATTACATCAAGAGTTCACGAGAATTCGCGATGCAAATGGGTACGTTGTGGAAATACACTGGAAATTTGTAGATATTTGTAAAGTTGCCTTGCTCCGCATTTTGAATTATTAAGTTTTCCAAATTCTTTATTAGTGGTTATTCAAATACATATATTCAAAAACCAAATATAATAAACGACTTCAGTTATTCACCGCCATTTAGGCATATTAGCGGTTATTTATAATCTATTTTTTTAATTTTTATTCGACCTAGCGTGAGTTAGTTATTGCGTTTCCTGGTGACAGAAAGAAAGCAAACATTTTCGGTCATATTTACATATGCATAGAATGTGAAGTTTTATCTGACGTAAACGGTTACATTAAAGCCGTGCTACTAAGCATGTTGGTCGCGACCCTTTATGCAGTAAATAGATGCCTGGCCATGATTTAACCTAGAACATCGAATTGCCAGGTTTTTCTATTTGGATGAGTCAAGATTGTAACTAGACTTTTATTTGGTAAATTTATTAAATAAATCTCATTAAATAAATCTCATTCTGTTGATTATTTGTTTTGCCATAAATAAATATGCGGTTTTTAAACTGCTTCATGCTATTGTAGGATCAGATGTCTTGTTGAATAAAATTTGGTTTTCCAACCTTTTTCTTGTTAATCTACTATATATATATATATATGTGTGTGTGTGTACAAAGCTCGATTTCGGCTGCTAATTTTGAAAAAATTGATACAACCAACTACTTTGAAAATTTGAAGGACACTGTGCAAGTGAAACGTATGAACAGGAACAGACTTTCCATGTTGCACGCTCTTTCATCCTACCTCCCACTAGGATGTGGAAACTATCATTAACTGTTTAGCGTGAACAGCATTAAGGTTTGAAATAATGTTCAATCAGACTGATGTCAGAATATAATCTCTGTACATGTTTCACCGTCAAGAAAAGCCAAATTTACCCTTGTGTTTTGATTTGGTACACAAAATATTGAGAATAGAGTACCTTTCCGTCATATTTACTGATTCTAACTTCGCATGAATAAACTCTAAGTAGTTCGGGCACAGGTTTGTTGCACATGACAGTCAGTAAGAACAATCGGACACACATTTATCAACCATACATTTTATAGCGACCTTAACACGGATCCTTGAATAATTCCACGCTAATACCTCATCCTCATCATCTCACTGGAACTTAATGTAAATAAGCAAATTTTAGGTACTCTATGCTGAACTGTACACTGAGTATTATTGTTTCAGTTGAATTTCGTTTATTGTTTTTGGTGTTGCATATTTCATGAATAGCGTACGAATTCACCCGCCAGGAATCTGACCGTCAACTTTCTTCTCTTAATAGGATTGTTTACAATTCAATGTGTTATTCCCATCTCCAGAACTTGCACTCCATCACCTGGTTTTTACAATATTTTTATGATTCCGCCTAGGATTGAAACCCTATCAACATCACCTGACACCTAGAATTCGTGGGTTCCGTTTGCTGGTTCAACATCTACGACATTACGTCGACTCACTCTACGATATGACCGTCGTATACGCAGATGCCAATGGCACGCCAAAAGATCACAATAAACGCGTACCTCAGTTGACGAGTGAGTACCTCATGGTTCAACGCATTAATAAAGTTCACACGTTTCCATTGGCTACCGTTTTTATCAAACTAAACAATCGTGCACGCAAAATTGGTTGTTTCCACCTATATTTTACTAACGCATAACATATTGTCGAGCGCTATTAGCTTCGTCATTACTTTTGAATTTTGAAAAAATTAAAATTATAGAAAATAATTTCATGTGGAACGAAATTTCGGCCCAAACACCTAGCGCGCAGTCAACGAACTTGGTGCTTGATGCTTATTATTTGACATACTCGACTGCCTTCCACAATATAAAACAACCTGCAATGCTTTGGTAGCTTATCAATTGTGTATTTATCAGTAATTGAGTTAGTGCGTATTTTGAGTCTATTTTTCAAATTTGAGATCAATGGTGGCGTAAAACTGTTTGTCATGAGTTGTATAAATAGTAATCGCGAAAAATTGAAAACATCAAATGTTCCTACCTTCTATTGATATTCCCTGTCTGATTCTTTCGAACAAAAAGTTCTTCGAGCAAACGGTACGAAAACCAACTAGACGATATAATATATATCTCTATGTTGTCAATCTCGTTATTGTAATTAACCGAGTATTGTAAGTGTTAAGAATGATGAAGGATAGGCGAGGACCTTATCAAATGACACGTTGGCCTGTTACCTTAATGTTATACAACCAAGCTCGTAGAGAAAACCATACTATTTAAATACACAATAGCAGATATATTCCCGGTCAAACGCTCAAGATGCTGCTCATTTCTCTAAAACGTGTGCCCCACAACCGGTTTTTATCCGTTTACCGTACGTAAAATGGGTATTCAAGACTACAAGTAGATTTTTCAATGAATTACTTAGACTAAGTAAATAAACGTTCGCGCACTGATTACATTTAGTATGAAAATTATCTATATTTAGATTCCCTAACGAACTACGTTTTTATCAATTAAGTACATAGACTGCATAGACGTCGACATAGGTCAAACGGTTAGAGAGTTCAGCATTAGAATAAAAAAACATCAAATCCGTATCGGTAAACCGCCTAAAAGGGTACTCAATAAATTATTTATTTCTGAGCAAAAATGTTTCGGACAATGGATCCAAAGTAGATCTTGATAACGTAGAAGTGCTTAGGCGTAGAATACAAACCTATATGAAACGCTCCAAAGCCGAATCTGTTGAGATTACGAAGGCTGGCTCGAACGCAGCCGTTAAGGCGCTTGGTGTTGCAGTGGGTACACGTTGGTATTCATGACCACCAGTGTACCAGCAGTGGGTGCATCGGTCTATTCACCTTGACCGTACCTGAACTTAATAAATCATCCTGTAGGTTACCGAGAACTTAGGCCAACATGCATCAAGTGAGCATAACCTTGCCTGTTCTATAGCATTCTTCTGTCCAGTCAGAGATCACAACGAGCTTGATTAAGAAATCGATAATTATTCCCACTTATTGTTGGTTTTCTGACTCTTGGTTTGACAAAGCTTCTGTATCAGCAGCTCAACATTACCAAAATATTTCCATGACTGAATTAATCTGAGGTGTTTCCTCGTGTGCAAGTAATTTCACACAACTTGATTTTAATTAACGAGACGGGCTTTAGTTTGTTCAATGAGTTTTCTCATTGATGGTGAGAGACCACTAATAAGGCTGTGATAATTATAACTCATTTGCAAAGATCCTTATTTGCATACAGTTCCATCACCCACCCGCATCTCACAACCGGTTTCTGCTGTTTGCACTCATCGGGTACGGACAGTACGATCAGGAGAAACAGTGGAGAAATGGTAAACAAGATATGAGCTTGTAATCCACTGTTGGATAAGCTTGACACGACCAACCTATTCAATCACGTGTTCATACACATGTAGATGGGGTTAAACAAGCTCAACATGTTTACCATTCATTCACTGTTTTGAGCCATGCTCAGCCTGATCGTACTACTTCTACTTAATGGTCATGAACAAATTTGCTAATTTGCAAGCTAAACTTGTCCAACTTATTTAGTTTATTAAGTCAAAAGACGAACGTAAATTTGTGTGAGGTCGCCGACGAAATGTCACTTATAATTAAATAGGTTTAACTGTCATTGTTCGATAGCTCTACTTAATTTTGATTCATTGGTAATGAAGCTTTGAATTTCACAGCAACCGTAATAAATGTGAAACATAGAATCAATTGTCGGATCATTTTTTGCCTAAAAAACATTAACAGCGAATCTAGCATTAGCGGATACATAACAGACAGGATGACTTATCTGAGGAAACTTCAATATCGCTAACAACCAATGATTGAATCAGTGATTGATTGCTCAAGTCGAAGTTGAACGTTTAAATGACAGAATCCCTGCTAAATGATACGCTCTTAATCACAGATTGGCTGGGAAACAAGCACTCTATACATGTTCACGTGAAACGCTTTCCGATCGATACCGTTCCCACTGACCCGGAAGAGCTCCAACAATGGTTGTATGAACGTTTTCAGATCAAAGACCGGTGAGGCATGTGAAATTATTTAATGTTGGTTGCAAATGCACATTGAATTTGAAAATGTTTTCTGTGGTGAGGTGAAATTTAATTGTTACATTTCGTTTTTTATTTCGGGATACGGCTGATCAGCTTATAGACCAAGGCAAAATATTCCTTCTGTTTGCTCATTTGAGAAAAAATCGCTCAAAATAGTCTAAACCAATTTTCAGTAAACTTGACTTTGAATTTGTGTATACCACTTCCTTATTTAAATCCTTTCAACAGTTTTTTAGTCTGCAACTATGTTAAAATTAATTTGACTCAATATCCAGGCATAAACATTGCCTCTCAATGTGGGGTAGTCAATTTTATTTTTAATGTGAACGCATTCTAGACAGTCTACATCTTAAAGAAATCTTTTTTTCTTGCATGAACCCCGTGTTTCTGGTGAATCTTTTGTGTAGGATGCGATATGGTGTACAACAGAAAATTGTATCTCTTTCATTTTCTACCGCTTTGGTCAATATCTAAAATGTTCGATTGTATATTGAATGAGAAAATGTAATTTAAGTTCACAACAATGCTTTTTCATCTTTTGTCAAACGGATGCCTTCTTAGCACGTAGTTAAACATCGAAAAACAACATTCGCATGAATATGGTCATGTGCTATATGTATTTGGCTGCCATACTCGCGAATTCGCATATTTGACATTCAGTATATGCTAATCCTTGGATCTCGATTTGCTTGGTATGTTGTCTGTATCCATACTCGTTTTACGTGGTGATTCTGATGGTAAAGTAAAGGATGTTTGGGAGGACTGAGAAATGGATTATCAGAGAGCTTTGGAGAACCGTGTGTGTGCAATAATTTAATTCGTTGTGACATGAGCTACAGCTTAAAAATGATCACCCCTAAAAAATTTTGAAACAATCATGATATGAGTTTCATATCACGAAGCATGCTGTAGGAAAACGGGGTCACAGTGTGATTATTGATCGCATCTCCTGCGCTTACACTTCCTATCTAGTTTCGGTTATTTTCTTTTATTATGAAAACAGTAATATTACCTTTGATGAGTTCTGCGATCATGGCTGGATTGAAAATAAAGATTAGCTTTGAAACTCGTTTCTTCTTACAAAAAAGCATTGGGTTCAACTACATATTCAGAGTGCGATACAATTATAAATAACTACTATACACCACGCTATTGATTTTCGTTCATCTGTAGCGCGCGATGTTCAAAACAGCCAGAAGCAAGTAGTTGCGTGTGAGTGCCTAAGGGGCTACCAATATTCAAATAATAACCATTCTCAATCTCACAAGTCCAATTCGGCGACGCAGAAGAAAACAGTTGTAGGATATTAAAGGGATAACAACTGATGAATATCGCTTGTTTGAAATTCGTATCAAGAATGATGTTTCACTTATTTCAAGCTGAACCCCTGCGTATAATGCAGTAACCACGAGTCAATAAAATGTACCCCATTCCAAAACCATCTCAGTACGTCAATCATCATTTATTGAATGAGATAAAACTGTGGTCAACTGATTATATCTATTTACAACATTCTTTCATAATTTCATAAACGATAAATGCCTGGTTCGTAAACGCCCCGTAACTTGTCAACTTTCAGATTTATAGAAAATTTGCAAAACGATTTCCACCAACACTGTGGGGATTTCGCTGACCAGAATCCACATATGGTTGTCTCAAGCCTGTCGGAAGCCTCACTAATCGAACGTATACGACAATGTATGCCCTTGGAAATGAATAACGCGGTAGAAAAATGGACACATTTGACCTTGAGCTCGTTTCTTCCTTCTGTGATATTTTTATACGGATTCACACTATTCTGGCTATTTGGATGTGGCTGGTATGGACCTATTAGTTTCATTTTATTTTCTATTTTCTCTACGATTTTATCCGAAATGTATGTCCATTATTTTGTATAACACAAATTTAGCCATTCAGATGTAACTCATAAGAGAGCCACTAAGCTGACGCCTTACATATTTTAGTCTAAATATTTTACATCAATTTTACATTTTAACAAAGAACCTTGATCAAGTCTGCTGGATTTGTTTTACACGAATAACTCCAAGGGTCGATGGGTGATGTTCTTTAACGAAAAGTAACAGTTTAACACATCTTTAGGGTGCAATTATCCGAAGTTGAGGATAAACAAGTTAGCAATTTTAATCACGTCTTGAATTTACTGGAAATTGGTTTTCATTTAGTGGTTGATATGTCGACTGTCTGAAATGTGTTTACATCAGTTAGTTAGATAATTTTAAGGGGTGGTTTTTCTTTAATGGCAAACTGTTACTTTCTTTTTCTACTGCACGAAACAAGAAGCTAATTTGTTGTGACCCATTCTGATTTGTCGTAGAGATTTTTGCGTGACAATTGGTTATCATGTTGGGAATATACGTGTTGCAACTTAATGCCTTCTTTCATATGATAAATTTTTTTGTCGTGTTACTTTCTGCGCCAACACTTTAGACCCACGGATACTAGTAAGCGAATCGAAGAATCAGGCTTAAGCATATTGACAACTCTACACAGACTCTTCTTTGAGATGCATTGCAGTGCAGCAAGGTCACTTTTGCTATATTTTGTTTTCATTAATTTAAGGTTAGATGTCAGTGCAGTTGGATTCAAATAACAGAAAGTATGAATCAATATCCATGTTAGTTAGCAATATTCCCAATTCCCAATCGTTTTATATGAATTAGAGTGAATCTTGTACTCAGCTTCTAAACTGTGCTTTCATCACCAAAGGGAACTAGTCAATGTCGACAGTGTATAAACATGGAGACTAGTATTGCGTTTGCATTGCTCAATGTTACACTATCTTCAATCGTCACGCATATATTTTCAGTGCACGAAAATGTTTCAATTTCACAAGTTGTGTCACAAAACCGAACCACAAAATGATCACTTTTGAATTGCATCTGTATTTGAACAAACTCCTGATATTCTTTGCAGGTCGTCATTAGTATTAGCCATATGTAACTAACATGTTCGAAACTAACATCCTCATTTGTATGCACTTTCATCGCACACGCCCCAAAATCGGTTTCGCGCTTTTTACATTTATCAGGTACGATCAGAATTCGTGTGCCTTAAAACAATTAGAGAGCTGATAAACAAGGTATGAGCTTTTAAGCCACTGTTGGATGGGGTTGGCTCGCCTAACCTGTCTAATCACATGTACCCATACACATGCAGCTAGCTTAAACCCACGGTCTTGAACAAAATATCCTCATTTGCATGCATTTCCATCACACACACCCCATGACAGGTTATGTGCTGTTGACACTTATCAGCGTAGTACATTCAGGATCGTTATACGCTGGTGGAAGTTTACGAATTTCAAGCTGCTCACTTGGATCAATATTTTTATTTTTTGTCCAACAAAATGGCTTTGTTTTCAATATTTTTGTCCCACATACCTCTAAGCATAAGAATGAGAAATCGAGTTATTCTATCCCCAACTGTATACCAAATTAATCTCCTCACACTGTGCGATGAAGTTAAACCAGCGAGAAACCGGTAGTGTGTGTGCATGCTCATCAATGTAAGAAACTCCAGAAATTAAGAATAAGCCTTTGTCAACTCTTGTTCCAAAATTTCCTCCATATTTAGCTAAATACGTTCTATATTTATCGTTTTTGTCATTAATCGATTAACTTAAAGAGATGTTGTGTCACTCGTAAAAAATGCATCATGTTGCGATATTGGTTACTTTTCAAGGTTCTCTCAATCCGTTTTAAATTCATTCCTCGTGAATAATTGACGGTGTTGTCTCGCTCCAGATGTGTCGACACCGATAATCGACCGTGGCTCAAACGTGACTTTTATGGCTAAATCTGCGTCATGTGATATCACACGTGGAGTAAAACAGGCTGAATGGATCGTGTGAAATACTGGTTTGAAAGTCATTGCATGTGTTGCACCACATTCAGCTTAAAATGTCATGTGTTCAAAAATGTTTATTAAGATTTATCCTACGGTTTATACGCGGAAGCTGGAACTAGGAGGTGATGGGAATGTTTGTCAATAACTTGTCGCTGTGGCTCTCTGAAACGATCTTATATCAGATTGCATGCGATACAACACTGTTGTGGCCACTTGGAACTTCAGTTTCCAAGGCTCTGAACCTGCTAACTTTGAGTTGCTGACCAATGACTCTTAATAGCTTTTTGTGATGTTATCTACCGTCTGGCAATCGCAGTGGTTACAATGACACTTTTATTTATGTTAACATTTGCGCTAAAGAAAATATATCACGAGGTATAGACAACAGTTACAGTGATCTCTGACCTCCATAGAATAAACTCAGGTCGCAATCCGGTTCCCTTTATCAAAAAGAGGCTCTTTCGTACTGCGCTTAAACCTAGTTGCGAAACTGCAGCACTCAAGAGATTGGTTTTATCCGACTGTGCAAAGGATACAGCTTGACATAAATAAATGCTCCAATTCGCTGGCAGTTTCGGAATCGTATGAGGCAGTGTTTACACAGTGGAGATGAATGGATGGATGGATGGATGGATGGATGGATGGATGGATGGATGGATGGATGGATGGATGGATGGATGGATGGATGGGATGGATGGATGGATGGATGGATGGATGGATGGATGGATGGATGGATGGATGGATGGATGGATGGATGGATGGATGGATGGATGGATGGATGGATGGATGGATGGATGGATGGATGGATGGATGGATGGATGGATATGATGGGCATGGATGGATGGATACACGGATGGATGGATGGATGGATGGATGGATGGATGGATGGATGGATGGATGGAATGGATGGAGTGGATGGATGGATGGATGGATGGATGGATGGATGGATGGATGGATGGATGGATGGATGGATGGATGGATGGATGGATGGATGGATGGATGGATGGATGGATGGATGGATGGATGGATGGATTGGATGGATGGATGGATGGATGGATGGATGGATGGATGGATGGATGGATGGATGGATGGATGGATGGATGGATGGATGGATGGATGGATGGATGGATGGATGGATGGATGGATGGATGGATGGATGGATGGATGGATGGATGGATGGATGGATGGATGGATGGATGGATGGATGGATGGATGGATTATTTCGCACCAAGCGTTGCTGTATTGAACTTATTTCACACAATGTCCATGCTCAAGCTCACTTTTAATCAATCGTAAATGTAAGTCCACCACCGTTTATACATTTCCTTTTTAGTCAATACCCATCACATTTTATGTATTTTATTTTAGTTAAAACCGATTTATCCTGTACTGTTGCTAAATATTCCTTAATCTAACGTGTCAACTTGTAAAGATAATGTAACAAAAAATTTTGAAAACCAAATGCAAAGGTGTGACTTGCATCTTGTTTAAATCAAAATCAAAAAATATATGTCTTGTAGATAAAAGACGGATTCGGCCAACAATTTGGACGATTTTCAGTAAAGAACTCAGTTCGTCAATGAAGCTAAGACAGGAAGGAGCGTATCTCTCTCCAACTATCCAGATTGAATGTTGCATGGCATTGTCCATTGTCTAAAGCATTTTCACGTGTTGGTATTTGTCACTTCGTTGCAATCTGGGCATAAAACAAATTTTATCTACAAATAATTTTCCTAGACAATCAAAACAAAAGTTCTGTGGAGATAGCGTCATTGTCATTTTTCTACAGGTGACTTTGTTGTCAGGGTGTCATCAATGTTGAAATCGAATTGATCTGGTTGCGTCACAACTCGCAACAATAATTGCCACTCTTCCTCACTCAGGTGTTCTAATATGTCGTGAAACGCATCGACCTCGTTACTGTCTATACTTGAGTCCAAAGCCGCGCCATCGATGGACTTTTTCTCGTTGAAAAAATAGTCCATCAGTGTATTTAAACGTTCTTCTAATTTTGTGCGACATTTCGGGGCGTCTTCAAATTCCTGCTTCAATGACATGTTGTTGCAACGCTCCTTTTTGCAATTTCTTCTACTTTTTTCACCGGATTTATGTTCTCGACTGACGACACCTGGTTCGACTCTGATTAGCTTCCGATATGTTTCCTGTGGGCCCTTGAGAGTTGGTGCATCGATATTCAATTTGAATTTGTTTGGCTTGTGTGAGGTAAGTATCGTATCCAGATCGAGTGTTTCTTTACGTCGTTTCGAATTTCTGTTCGAACTGTCGGCGGAACATCTCGCATGCGCAGACTTGCTCTTCTTAATTGTTTTCGTGGTGACCTTCACTTTGGCAACTTTATGAACCACGGAGTTGGGTGCTGAATTGCTCAACGGGGTTTTCGGGTCTAGGTCGTTCTCCATCCATTCAAAATATTCATCAATATTTTCGAACGGATCATTGGGTTGTGCATAGGATTCCACCATCGACTTCTGTGTCATGGTTTGTAAAGTTTCTGTGTCAATTTCCGTTCTTTCACTAGTGAAAATTATGGTTATATATTAAATGGTTACAGAGAATAAACATATTGCACTTCAGCAGATTCAAAGCTAGAAATACCGAAACATTTGTTCTAATCCCGCGATTAAAAATAGTGTGAAACCGATGGTAAAATGCGATTGAAAAATTTGTTTGTTTATTTTATTTTATTTCACTTACTTGAATGAGCGATCGATGTGCTGCAATTGTCGGTGTTTCGTGGCCAAGGATTCACCTGAATTAAATAAATAAATAAATGAACCACAATGAACGAAGATTAATAAACTGGCTGGATCTAAGTTTGCGAAAATTTTATGCATCAATCTAAATTCTGGAAACAGTGATGAGAATTCAATGGTTTAAACTTAGTGTTTCACGAAGCAAACCGTTCATCGAATAATTAATACGTACTGGAGGCCAACCATGGAGTATGCTGTTCAGGCTTGGTCACCCTGGCTACAGAAGGACATGAGCCTCTTGCAGAGAAGATATCATCGGACCACGAAGCTCGTACGCGGTTTGAAGCACAAACAATACAAAGATCGTATTGCAAGTCTCAATCTCTTCGATTCTCGCTACCGCCGTCTTAGAGGTGATTTGATTCTTATGTTCAATATACTGCATACCCACAACCATCCCCTAAATAAACTATTCACACGACTATCAACCAGAACCAGCCGGAGTCACGACTATGCGGTACTTATTCCCGACTCGATACTAAATTGTCGTGGGTACTTTTATTCTGTACGTGTATGCTTTACCTGGAACTCCCTACCCTGTAATGTTGCACATTCACCCAACTTCGATATATTCAAATCGAATTTGGACAATTTCATGTCGACCAATCCAAACTTTGAACCCATATATTTTACACCATAAAAGCTTTGAACTTTGAAAACATTTTGTCCTATGGATTTTTACTTGATTCCCGAACTGCTCAGTAAGCAAATAAATCCCGTTTATGTACCCATGTTATTCGTAATTCCCATATTATTCTGTGGTTTTTGTTAAGCTATATGCTTTTTAGACCATTAAAATTGAATTGAATTGAATTAATCTTTATGCAGCTGAATGAGTATCCTGCCAAATAGGGACGTTCCGCATATCAGTATGACGCAGCAAACATCGGCGATTACATGTGACTTGACGCGTCACACTTCTATTAAACGCTGACCTGTGTATACATTTAGAACTTAATGAGGATGTGAACGTCTTGCTTATTTCATAATTCAATTCCATTCCATTTTAATGGTCTAAAAAGCATATAGCTTTACAAAAAACCACAGAATAATATAGGAACTACGAATAATATAACAAGCAAAAATGGGATTTGATTGCATACTGAGAAGTTAAAGAATCAGGTAAAAATCCAAAGGGCAGGAATTGTTTTCGATTGTTGGGATGACAAATGTAGATGCATTATGTTAAGATGTATGGTTTTCTTCGATGCGCGGGTTTAGGTTCAAAATGGCATCAAGACTTCTCTTGAAAATCTGCTGCTTTGGTGAGTTTACAACATAATCTGGTAGATTGTTCCAAGTAAAACAAACTCGCACGACAAAAAATGTCGTCTACAGTTGAGTAGCGAGTGAGAGAAAGTTAGAATAATTGTGTGAGCTCTTGTCTTATGCGAGCCCCGTAGATTAAATAAGCATTGTAGAGGGAGATTTGCGTTATTAAAAATATTGTAAACCAAAATCAATTCCCCCCGGAGACGACGACGTGGATAATGGAATAAATTAAGGGTTTTGATTCGCTCATTGTATGGTTTCCGGCTGAGTCTCCTCTTTCTTTGCAAAGTCGCGACATCTTTTTTAAGTCATGGCGACCATGTTTGAACTGCATCGTGGGTCTGATGTACATATTTAGAATGCAGGGAATTGTCTGTTTTGAGAACCTACCAAAAATTCTCTTTATGAGTGACAATTTCTGTGATGTTTTGCGATAGACAGAGTTGTAGTGGCCTGCCATCCCTGGGGTGTTTCTTATTAACACCAAGTCCTTTTCTTCCATGGTTCACGAGAGGCTATGTGTTCCAAGAAAATACCGGAAATCCACATTTTTCCTAGGTTTAACATGTGACACTATCGGAAATTGAAAAATAGGCGGTTTTTAGGGAACAAACCTGGAGGTTGACCAGGTCCTTCTGGAGCACTTCGAAGTCTTCTGACTTATTTATCCTCGACTACACTGTTATATCATTCGCGAACAGTACGATCTTACATCGATACACAACGAGAATGTTAATGATTCCAATGACAATAAATATGTTGACCGTTATATTTTAAGGTTCTATCTCGTATCAATTCAGATTATATATATATGGGGTTAAGTTGTATAACTACAGCAGCAACAATAAAATACTGTTTTGCGAACATTAACATTTTTCTCGCATAATTCACTCGTTTACATAAAATCATGTGCTGAGCTGTTTGCTTGTAATGATGATATAGAAAATTCTTGATAACCCGCACAGACGTCAGGTGTTGTGTGTGAATATCTATTTTTTTTCATCTTTCTTTACTATGCACATTCGAGCATGATACCACATGTATTTACTCAAGACTAAGGAATGTAAATATTAAAAATATTACGCATTAAATAATTCACGTAAAGAAGTATCGATTAATCCACACAGCAAATTTCCAAAGTCTACGATGATGTAATCAAGAATGAACTCGTGAGTGAACTCGTGGGTAATACGTAGCTTATCATGCGTTATTCGTTATTGTTTTGCGGTAAACAATAGGCATTTTTGAGGAGAGAATACGAGTTCTTTTCGATGTATAATACTTCCAACTTGTGCTTTGGTGAACGCAGTTCTCAGTTCAAACATTTTAAATTTGAACACGATATATAGACGCTTGCCATGCTACATTTTAATACACACTTTAAAGTTATACATTTTCGAAACCCCTTCCTGATAGATTTTATGTGGAAAACAATGTATGCATATATCATATCAATATTAAGTAATTCCCTGCCACGAGCTAGATTGATTATTCCCTTATATTCTTCCCGAAAGATTTCTTCACTTTGATGCGGCTTTACTTCATGGGTAGCTTATGCCCCTTTATGGACGTCTAGAATCAAACCAGCCCACGTGTGTTGATTGGACGCGAGATGGTTGTTGATAGTTAACAAGTCTTGTTTCCAACTTTGAACGCCTTTACAGTTGAAAGCAATCTCATCGCTTGACGCTGAGGTCAAATAAGAGCAAGTTTATCGTCGTGAACAAGTTTGGTAATGGCTGATTCTGTTTTTCGGATGACGTCTCGAAAAACGCGGAATCTTCACTGTTGGATTTTAACGTAGAGCGGAGCTATTTTACCTAGTTTTTGTTTTTTTATTATCTGCAGGATCATTTCCGCTAGGCTTGTGAAATCCACTTGTGCAGGGCATGAGTGAAATTGTTTGCCTGACGCTGTTTGAGAGGCACGGCTTTGTGACTTAATTACGCTTGCGTGAGAAATTTTTGCGGATTTTAAGCATCTAATAATTGTCTCATATCTCAGTGTTCATTGCAAAACAGAGCTCGGCACACTGCATTCAATATTCTTGATAACCATGAGCAATCTAAAATAAAATTCTAACAACGTCAAAGTTTCCTACTTCATCACTTCACAGTATGGGGACATCAACTTTCTCTTCGCTCTGTTCTCATAATAAAATGCATGTATTTCAACTCACTTTTTCTATTCATAATCTTAAATATGGGTAGAAAAATCCTCGCTGTACTTATTGTTGTCTTCACTCGATTAAAAAGGACGTACATAATGAACATATACCCTCGTATTCTTGCATCCCCCTACATATCAATAAGTAAACTTGTACCGGAAGTAAAAATCCCCCACACGATTTCTGGCAGCTGACCTATCACCACCGTTTGACTGATTTCTTCATGATTGGCGTTCAAATTCTAACAACAGCGTCACACAATTCCAGCAAAAAACAGACGCTTGAAACTTGGTTATTAAAGCGATTGGTTAACTGGTAGATATAGATTTCAACGCCATCGGGCTTATACAGCGTTAAACCTGTTGAGTTCAAGTCCTCAACACGAGTTTACCCATTTAAAAATGTTTGTTAACAGAAGATCATAAAAGTACAAGAAAAATTTAGAAAATGTTCAGTAACACCATTCAACTGTTAGTCTAATCCAATTTAATCACAGTATCGCATCGATGTGAATAAATTAACAACAACCACTTTAGAACGTCTGGCTCACAATCTAATCAATACTGGTCATCAAAAGCCTTCGTGTGGTGTGGGTGTGATGAAAATGAATGCAAATTTGAATGCAAATGTGTTTCACTCGCAAAAGCATATAAGATATCATGTGTTCTCACCTTCCGTCATGGTGGTGTAATCCTCGTTAGTCTTCGGATTCCGGTTCACAAGGATCGCCTCACTCATTTTCGCTCGATCCATTTTGATCGTCGCCAACATCATCAGCACTTGTGCTCCCGCATTGGAACTGGATTTGAGTTGCTCGTATTTGCTCGTGTGAAGACTTGAGATTTCAGACACGTCGCCCTCTGACCACATTTCCGTTTCTTTTATTATTTTTTCGGCTTCAAATACATTTATCAAAGAGTGATAGTAAATATATTGCGCAGGTTTTTCAGTATAAAATATGCTTCATGTTATATTTTATAACATGAAATATGGCGTTTGATAGTTATTTTTCGAGATGAAAATTTCTTTGACGCAATCAGCAACAATTGCAATCGACTTCATAGAAACTCTTCATTCGATATTCAAGTACATATGGATCCTGATCCTACTGTCCCTACCTGATGAGTACAAACAGCACGAAACCTGTCGTGGTGTGTGTGTGATGGAAATGCATGCAAATGAGCTTTTCTGAGATAAAACTTTGTTTTGCGGTATCAGCCACGATTACAATCGATTTCATGAAAACTCTCCATTCGATATTTTGCCGAAAACTCCAGGCGGTTCAAGTTAAGTAAAAGGATTGTTCTGTTAACCTGGTCGACAAATTCTAAGTGCAGCACTAGAAAATCGCTAGCATTGTTCACAATGTCTGAGGAGGCCAACTGATCAGGATAATATTTCGTATAATGAAATAGGTTTTCCTGAAATCAAAGAAGTACTACTCGAAATATTAGGTCACGCCAAACTTTTCCGGAACCCATACATCAATCGGAGAGTAAAGGTTCCCCGAAATTATGAAACCTCGCTTATAAAAACGGTGGATGTATAATATTTTGAATGGTGGTAAAAGAAATATGCATTATGATGGTTCTCTGTGCAGCCGTAGTTCGTTATCGAACAGTTTACATTAAGATACTTTAGTATTCTGCTGAAAATCCTTGACAGAGAGTGTAGAAAAACAATTAATAAATTAGTGTGAGTGACATTTATATAGGAATTTGGAAAGGACGAATGAGATACCAAGCGTTATGTCGCATACCTATCTGGAAGTACACTTTGGCAACGTCGCCCAAGTTAGAAATAGAGAGATGGTGTGCCTAAATTATCAATATCATACAACTGTGACCGAATAATATTTGCACAGCGAGGTAGGAAAAGAGCTTACCCAACTATACCCTTTTACAAACTAGGTTGAATTGCTAAAACATTTGATGCAGGCAAAAGAGAAGCGTTTGCACTGTGCTTCCCTCATCATCACATTTTAAAACGTGAGGTATTGCACAAACATCACCATGATGATCTAACCAACAAATCCTGCAGAGTGGATTTAATTAGCTATCTCATTATAACAACCAAATATTCTATAACGGAATGCATCATCTATTGCATCCGATTGCACCAGCTAAAATCGCTTAGCATGTGGAGACAGCAGCTCTCAATGTTTTGCGATGTTGAAGTCGCTCTTTTCGTTAATTATCACATTTTTGCCTACGCAGCAACGGTGAAGTACCATTTTGTTAAATCTACTGTTGGTTCTTAGTGACCTTACTTCCTGGAGCCAGAGATGGTCTTGTTTGTGGCATCTTATTTATCATCTAAAACTCGTCATCTAGCTACCATGAATTATTGATACAAATGCAAAGATATGTCTATCTATCTAAAGTCTTAAGTGTATTTTTACCGTATAATGCAACGCAGTTTGATAAATTAATGTTACTCTACAGATAACTACCCGGGTATAAAACATCATCTAACTTATTAGACTGAAAGTTTGAGGAATGTAAGCGACAACAAAGTCTTGTCATTTATACGCATTTTGAAGCTCCACTCAGAATGTAATTTGCGTTTGTAGTTGAACACCACATTTCGTTGAAAAAAGTTCCAACAGTGGCACTATGGTGTAAACTAGTTTATCACTATTTTGAGGCTCATTGAAGCTAATCTTACCGCTGATGTGTGAAAGCAACCGGAATCCGGTAGAGAACTACGAGTGTATGGGATGTTAGTACCAACGATAATTTGTGCTGAACAAATTCCGCTATTTAAATTGAGATGGCATAAAACATTATCCAGCTGGGGAATCCATTGACTCGTGATTCTTCATTGCTATTAATCAGGTGACCTGATCGACCTTGGTAGTCTGGAAATGGGATTAATCTATTGTTCTACGCTTAAGTGTCCAAGATGAATCACCACGACATTGAATAGTTTTTTTTATTCTGCATTACGTGCTGGTGCGAATGCTGTTAGGTGGGCTTGAAGAAACGTTACTTTATACCGACTGGTCACTCAATCGTTAGATCACAATATTCAGGACATTTCTGTAATTTATTGCCACGGTGTTTTTCAATTGATGTTATTTGGTCTAAATGCGATTTATTCAGTGAAATGACAACTATATGGATACAGAATTTTCTTCTCTGTATGCTCGGACAGTGCTTTATTAAATTCGCATTTCAACATTCATAAAATTCTCAGTATGGCTAAGTTGAAACAGTTTTATGCATTAAGGTTTATTTCGAATGACCCAAAACCTCTATTCGTCAACCTTACTTTTGGGACAAAGCTCCGTATTTGCATACATTTTTCAAAAAATATGCCTTCTGTATTTTTCATTAGCAAATAGCAAGAAAAATAAAATCAGCGTAACCACTGAGAAACAACGTTTGCTTCGATAATTTGTGATTTTACAATTTAACCTTGGCGTCTAACTGCTGTTTGATGGTTAACAATGTTTTAACACAGCCGAAACAAATTAATTAAATATTTCGAGCGTATTCACCTTGCTACCATTGTTCAAACTCGTACAGATTCGAAACGTGTTGTTTCCGTTTGATGAGTGAAGTAGAACACATTGGATCTGAGCAACAACAAACTGTGACATAATTTAGTATATTTTGGAATTAAAATTTCACCGTTGAGATTGAACAGCCATGAAATTTCCCATGTGTGCAATATACTCCACTGGCAACTCACAGGACAATGTAAGATATCTCAAAAAACCTCATACCTAATGTTCAAGTAAAAGGATATTCATTTTGCCTCAAACTATAACAAGACGAAGAGAATAGTTGTACGAGTCCTATGATGTGCTCATTAGTATCGGGAACCTTAAAAGTAAGATCCTTAAATTCGTTATTTTCTGGTTCTGCATAAATGAAAAAATGAAATGTAAACTGATTCGAGAGCGTGATGCTTTGAATTAATTGCTTATTCTAGTTAAGGTTCTCTATGACTCAACCATCCCAATTAGATACCTAACATCAAAACTACTGTTTTTAATAGATCGTATAGATGAACCCGTTGGTTGGAAAATACGTTTTCCCATAAGGGACAACGATTTAGATTGTTGTTCCGATGACGCCGAATCCAAAAATGTGTTTAGATTAGTGTTATTGTGAAAAATCGAAATTCTACTTAGACATTTGTGATCCGAAATTTGACTTACCATCAGCGCATTTGGTGGTGGGTGCGCTATCTTCCACTGGGTACAGATAACTTCTCAATGGCTTTAATCGTCTCATACTTAGGCAAACGGGTCCGATAGCTTGCTGCAACAGTCTTATAGCAAACGGATATGCAGATGAGCTCCGTGGAAGCGTGCTTCCGACTTTTACCTTCGTCTCTGCGCTGGAATGTGCGTAACTGGAATGTTCACCGATGGAGTGGGGTTCACTTCCCTTCCGTGCGTATGCGTTCGTCTCATCGTCTTGCCGATTCATGATTAATTGCGGTGGTTGTAGCAGAACGCTGACGGAATTTATGGCAATCAACTGATCGCCAACGGAAAGTTTACCCGTTTTCTCCGCCGCACCACCTGGACACATGCTTTTTATGAACAGTCCCTTGGTTGTGTAATTGTTCTCTGAATTGAAATAAATATCTTGCGGGTACTTGGATTGGTTTAAAGTTTGCATTAGGAACTGACATTGCTCATAACGGTTCTGACTCTAGCGAACTATATACAATGTCGTGGATTTTAATTCTCAAGAGACTAAAACTGTGTACTCGTTCTTTTAGAATAAAAACAGACAAAACATATATAGTGAAATCTGCATGGTTGGTTTTGTGGCCAAAACCTAGGGCGTACTTTGTTCGTCTAACTGTGTAGCAGATTGAACGCGCTGGATCTCTTGCTGTGTGCCATAAAACGGTGCCTAAACATAATTACTTGTAGAACGCATGCTAAATGTTTGCTCAGTTGTAAAGATGAAGTCTCCCGCAGACGATCATTTTTTATTGGAAATGACTCTCCACAAGTTTCGCGTTGTGTTTCACAACTCAGATGAAATGCCTCAGCGCCTTAGAATACCAAGACTACCTCAGATGTCCCAACTTTTCTTGACTTTCTTTGGATCAATGTCGTGAATAATTGTGTACCTACTTTCAATTGGCAACATCGAACGTGAAGCCATCAACGCTTAAAACTTCAGCATATTAAACAGAGTCTAACAATAATGAATCGTATAAATTGTATAAGGTCATTAAATGTTAACAAAGTTATATTGTGCAGATGCGAAGTGCATCAGAGATGAGCGCTAATCAAGAGCTTTTGAATGATGTGCAGAACTTCAACCTCCGACACAACACAAAGAGCAGAAAGCGCCGAAAAGATCGATGACAACAATTGCAAATTCGTGATACTTTGGTTTTCGGATTTATTGCATTCGAACGCTTCGACCGACAACATATTCAAAGGCATGAGAAGATGGACAATGTCGGTCGCTATCGAACGATATGTCAGTTGAACGAGCTTTTCGTGGCGAGGGCTTGCAGTGTCCCGGTTGGCAAGAAATCTACTGGCAGATCAGATCGAAATGACAGCCTGGACAAACATGTTGAGGAACAGCGTTGTGATTGTTTGTTTTGCCTATTTGAGATAAGCGTTTGTTCCCGTATTTGTCTTGTGCGTAATAAACGCCTAATGATGATGCGATAGACATGAGCTAGCTGCCCTTAGATGAATCCACGTGGCTTGGCTCTCTTGTGGTGCTTTGTGAAAAGGTGAACTATGGTTAGCGAGCCAACTGCATCTTGATTGTGTTCCCCACACTAACTAACTTCCTTGCACTGGCGATGCATCATTGTCAGTAGAGAAACGTTATTGAAAATCTTTTCGAACCGATTGTGTATACATCTTGATTTTGTAGGATTGAGGTCATGAAAGGAATACTAATCTTTGCATCTGCGGTAAAAGACGTTTGTAAACGTGTTATAATAGCTCTGGACACTGACCTTACAGCCCGAAATGTACTAGCTCTAATTGAAGAATGACCCCCAAAAGGAGTGTAAGCACCTGTAGTTGGTAAATGCTAATATAGAGTAATACAAAAGATAGGCTGAAAATTTTGTTAAGAATGACTGATAATATTTCCAAAAATATGGAGAATTTCTCTTTTTCAGCCCATGTCTATGGACGAGTTGTATTAAACATGGTTTGATATAAAGTTCATGCGAAACGTAAAAGGTCTGCTCAGTTACACTACATGATTCGATTACCTTTTCCAATGGTCAGTAAAATTATACACTGGAAAAAAGCGTTCACTTCAATCTGAAGAATGGTGAGTGCTTCTACTAGTTGTTGAACAAATGACACGCAGACGCCGGTCAAATGGTCTTGATCAGCGATGAACCGCATATTGTGATGAACGTTGGAAGAGAGATTGTTTCTTAGGATGTTTCATTCACGAGTCATTCATCGCGTAATTGTCATTATTGATTTAACATATGGTGTAGATTGCTTGACGTCATGAACGTGTTGCAGGCGTGCTCACACACCCACGAGGTGGACGCGAATTCAGCTTATTTGTCGGAGTCAGTTTCATCTACTAATCGACAGTCGCCGGTTTCAACACGTCGAAACGTGTGTTCGCCTGGCTCAGATTTTCAATGATAAATGGTAAATGACCAAATGAATCAAACCAGTTTCGAGGCAACAAATTGTCATTGTCGTGGTAACCTTGATTTCGAACGCGAAAGTTCGTTGTGTGTAATTTAGATATAAGCATCATTTCGAACACAACTAGTGCTGGAATTCCATAGGATTTAATTCGGTCGTTTTTCGGTTAAAGCGGAAGTAAATTACCTGTGCCTATCGCTTAGCCTGTTATTTTGTCAACAGTGGAAAGCACGATACGTTTTTGGTGAAGTAAGTAATTTGTAAGGATTGAAAACGAAGTTTTTAATGTAATAATTTATTAGTAAATGTTGCATCAAACACCCTCCGTGACATATTTCAACATAGGTTATAAGACTAAAGGGTTTTGAAACAAATTAATTGTAACAGACTAGAAAAAAGCATTGATTATATGTAAGTTTACTTAGTTAACTTGGATGAGCTGCATAATTTTTATCCGGTCAACTTACTCGCTTCTATTAACAGCATGATCTCCGCAGCGATCCTCTCTCCCGCTACAATATTTTACACAAAATTGGATGTATATTGGCCCTAAACTTACAAACGCCAGCAGTGTAGGCAATGCGAACAAATCCAAAATTCATCATGCTAAACTATTTCTCAGTCAAATCCTGTTTCTCTTTTTCAATATCAAGCAACAGCGGAAAGCTAGCGTGTCATCATTCATCAATTCCCGAACAATTTGTGTTGTATGATTGTCGCGAAACATTTTTTGTCGTCCACTTACCTACCGAATGGAAGGCTGGTGCAAAAGGTTTCTCCACCAATGTTAACCCAAGCGATTCTCCAGGACTTCGTTCGATTATTACCTGGTAGTAGCCACTGGCGTTCTCGGTGAGTCCTGATCAATGGTGAATTGGATTTGTGTGTTGAGAAAAGGGCTTGTGATCTACGTGGGCTTACATAATTCATTGTGCTCTAATGTTCTAATCTATTTGATGTTAATGAATACCTAGAAATATTCAAGTCGTAATCAAAGAGTGTGTAAAAATAACAGTATGCTTAAATCCTTAAATCCCCGTCTTACAGATGTACATTGAAAGCTGTTGGCTAATACAATACGTCTCGCTTACTTAGCTTTCTGCTGTAGATAGCGAGGATATGCATGAGGTCTCAGTGTCGTATAATGGGGATCGATATTTCAATGCCCAGAATAAATTGAAACAGTATATTTTATATTTTTTACAATATTACAGTATTATAGAGGTATTCATCTGTAATAAGCTTCAGAGGTTATTCGACATCGTCACATTTCGACCGCAACTTGATTAATTTTCTGTTTACAACTGATTATTTACTTTTCTCATTAAGAGTGAACACTTAAATACAATATATGGGTTATGATGTAACTAAAGCTTTAATTCTAATTAGTTCACAAAGGCAATCAATCATTTTTAATACACATAGCGACTGACATGAATGGATTGTTTTTATAAGATATGATCGGCCAGTTACAATAAACAAAATGCTCAGTTATAATGTTTCAAGAAACTATCAAGACAAGCTACTGGTACTTGAGAATTAGAAGCATTGACTGCTTTCATATAGTCACCAATTGATAGCAAGCAATGCAATGTCATACGTTTTCCACGTTATGGCCTCTCTAATGCTATGTCAATGAACTTTATTCCGTGTTTACATACACACTTACCCGGATTAATTAAAAAACACTCATTCTTCTCATCTTTTGTATGCGTGGCGCTAATTAACTTCGTGTCTCCTGCGAACTCTCCTGCCTTTGTTGTCCACGATTTTGAAATACTCTCCAATTCTCTGAGTTCTTCCTTTGTCCACACTGATTGTTTTTTACTCGTTCCTTCCAGACAAAAATAGCATACCAGACGGTTATCGGCAACCACTAGTCGGCTTTGTTTAACATCCACCGGATAGCGCAACTTGCCGGAATCCCAATAGTAGTAATGTGTTTTAGTTTCTCCCAGGGTGGAACTGTTTAGCGACTCTTCTGATATAAATATTGAATCGACTGGGGATTTCGGAAACTCCACAGTGTCAGTGTTATCCTTTAGATTACTCCACGCATATTTCGATTCGATTAATACACTTATTTGTGCACGGTGTGGGGATATCTTGTACCATATTTCTCCATTTTTAGGCTGTTGTGTGTGATTCACTCTAAACCAGCGCCCATTGGAGGTAACTAGTGTATTATCGCCAATGCTCCCATCAACATGTGACCGTGTCAAATTGGAGTATGGCATATCCCGATGTTTTTTGTCGGATAAATGCTTTCCAGGAAATAGACGAACGCACCATTTTCGCTGCCTGTATTTCGAATTCACGGAAGAGTTGTCATGAAACGGCCTCAAACCGGGTAACACTAATTCAATCAAGAGAACTTTTTGACCGGAAATAGGGCGATAATGCCTGGGAACATGTTCAGACAGGACTTCTCGAACGAATACCGTTTGTGGTGGTGTAAATTCGATTAGAGCCAAATCTCGCGGTAGTTGTTCGTCCTGGTCACTAAAACAAGACGATGGGCGGGCTGTTAGATTAAGAATTATTGTTCAAACTCATACCTGTATTCCTCATGTAATCCTAGAAATCAGCCTTAGTGTATCCTGTTCAGGCATCGAATTTCGGCCGAATGATCAATGTCGAATCAGCTGACTAACTTTTATGGGGTCACGTGCAAAGCAATCGGAACTGGTTTGAAATAAATTGATGACAATAGTCTGGCGGCTTACGAAAAATAGCGATAGAATTTAGTCTGCTAAACCAAAAATGGCTTAATTTATTTCTTTATTTGAGTTGCATTTATTATATCCAAGTGCTTCGTATTCGGTCCTCCACACAGACAATACTTTAGCTACAATCAGAAACAATAAATGACTGATTATTCATAAACCTTTGACGTTCACCGCGCACAACGATTCGTCACCCTCCTTGACCGCTCTGCCATGCTATCTATAAAGTATATGACTTTGGTCTGACGAAGTTTCATTTTGGAAAACTGTTCGGGTTCCGTGTGTGTAAAGCGTTTTTGAAGCAACAATTTATGATTGCAAGATGGCGGTCATGGTAGCGTATGCATCACAAAACAACCCACTTGGAATTCGGACTGGGTAATGATGCATCCGGCTCGCAGATTTTATGGCCTAGAAGTTTAAATTTCTAGTTTGATAGTTATCAAGGTAAACCAAGTAATCGTACCGTGTAAATACTGAAAGGGAAATAGTCCGTTCAGTGATGCTCTACTTTTTCTTCTTTTTGTTAATAGAAGCAAAGGGAGCTAATCACTATTGAGCTTCATCACTGACATCTCTGGAATGATGATGGATCCATCGGAAGAGCGCTCCTCATAGTATTATTTTGTCTATCTAATTCCGAAACAGTTTCCATTATAGAATTCTGAAACATTCAATTCCTCCTCAGTGTGTTTGACTGTTAAATATATTATGCATTCTTCCTTGGTATCACACCACACGATGGCATTATCAATATCCAAATATCATCACACGGCACTGTTGAGTTAATTGTGGAAGTTAACCTGAGGTGTAATGTAACTCGCTCCACTATTTGAAAGCTGGTAATTAAGACTAAAACGAAGTTAGCACGAAAGATACTATGATTTTAACAGGTCCTTGCAGTTGCAATCTGCTTACTCATTTGTGAGATGTCTGGGATGCGTTGCAGCCCTCTGTGATTGGTCTCCAGCAAACGTTTGTCCGAAATAATACAATTGATATACATCTGCCCCTAAAAAGTAAATACAAGGTCGAGCATTTTTGTTACCGTCTGTGGAAAATGAGTTATCTGCCTTACAAACTACATTTTTCAGAAATAACTTCTCCATTTATTACTGGCAAACTTAAAACGGAGTTCCGAAATCATCATCTACATATGCATTCACGAATTAAATTAGAAACATCGCGTTCCAAAACTACAGCGTCCAGCCACAAGTAACCATGCATAAGATTGTATGTTGTTCTATTCTTCTTATGCGTTCAAAAATATCCCGCCCTCTTTTTAGGAGCTGTACTTATGTGTAGGCACCTCAGAGTTGAATCCTTGCAGTTTTGTGTGTGTCTCGATTGAAAAATCAGGTTTGCTCTTTTGTATAATCTATTCGTATTGACGTATACATGCCACTGATCCCATCTCAATTTTGTTTGTGTATTCTGACAACCAAGATATCTAACGGAAGTTTGAGTACAGAATTGTACTTGGTATAGTCGTACCATCAAAATATTCTTCACCTAATGATTTAAACATTCACGTTCTCTTTTTAGGTATAGATTTAGTAGTTTTTCACTGATATCTCATAAGTATATGGTAACGATTTTACTTAATGTTCTTCTGCAATTGCTTAGCCGGACATTTGGTCTGCAATAATTTTGATGGTTTAATTTTGATTGGATTGACATAAATGGATTTTCTCCGGTTACGTCGCCACATAGAGTGATAAAGCACCACTTGTAATCAATCATACAAATACCCGACGACCGATTTCGTGCTGTGTGCACTCATCTGGTAGAGACCGTTCAATTTAGATCAGCATTCCTTGAAACAGTGGTGAAATAGTAAGCCACTGTGAAACAAGGTTGGCACGACCAACCTCTTCATTCAAATGTGCCCACACACATGTAGATTAGTTTAAACCCGTTGGCTTGCACAAACGTTTTCATTTGCATGGACTTCCATTCCCCGCCAGCCTCACAACCGGTTTTGTGCTGTCTGCACTCATCGGGTATGGGCAATAGGATTGGGATCCGCATAACTCCAAACAGTGGAGAAATGATAAGCAAGTTATGAACGTATAAGCCACTGTTTGATAAAGCTGGCACGACTAAACTTTTCAATCGCATGTACGCACATGTGGACGCGTGCTTCAGCAACATAGCCATACTCGCATGCATTTCGATCACATGTGCATCGTGCGTATGCAATACAGGATATTTTCGCCCATCTTTTCCAACAGTTGGGTTGAATTTCACGTTTTGCCTATCGTTTCATGGCTGCTTCAAGGCACGTGGATCTTCATCGCTTTGTCCCTACGTGATGAGTGCAAACATCAAGAAACTGTATGTGGGGTGTATGGATAAAGATCATGCATACAAACATAGATTTACGTTCAAGCAAAAATTTATAACGATTCACATCCGTGTGGGCACATGTGAATTAACAGGTTAGTTGTGCCAGCCTTATGCACAACTGACTTACTAGTTCAACTTTGTTAACCATTCTTCCAATGTTTCAAGCGCATGGGGATCGTGATCATTCTGTCCCTACCTGACGAGTGTAAACTGCACGAAACCGGTCGTGCAGTGCGCGTGTGATAGTATTGCATGAAAATATGGATATTTTGTCCATTTAAATTAGTTACAGAAATATGCACTTTTAGTTGCCTTGCCTTTAGTGCAGTTCTTCGCTTCTGGTAGGCCAGCTAGTGGATGTACTGAATGATGTTAAGGAAATTTGTGGAATGCTAAATGAAGGTTTCAATTTAACTATATATTTATGCCCCTATGGCGAATATAATAGTTTTTATCCACACTTGCTTTTACAACTGTCTTTATCTAAAACGTTCTGTTTCTAACCTCAGGTTTAGCTGCGTTTATACTCAAATGCTGGAATGTGTTCAGCTGTCGAAGCCCTATAGTCAAAACATTTTACTACCCAATAATTGTTTAATGAGTGTGTTCTTGTGCCTTTTCCATTTTTCAATGCGACGTCATTTTGAGATTTTACGTCAAAACAGTTCGATTATGTGCAGTCATGTGTAAGCATGATTCACTTTTAAAATTTATCATAAGCTTTTTCGTGTTAACTTCCTTGTTTGTCTGTCTGGTGTTTTCATACATTCCATGTAGACAATCAACTTCTGTGTATTTGAAGGTGACGTAATATATTGATTTGCATATTAATCTGTGACTGTTTAATTAATATCATCTAATAACTTGGGGTGATGTGTTGCTTACTTTTCTCGCTATTATGCATAGCGTGGATTTCAACGGCAAGCAGTACTATTATAAATGGATGATATGATATTGGGTTGAGTCGTTAACGGATGCACCGATCTCATTATGTGAGAGATTGGCTAAATAATGAAAACTCGCTAGTCACCAAATAGCTCTTATAAATTGCACAGTTGACTTGCATTCAGTCACTAATATTAAAAAGTCACGCTTGATCTAGTAGTAGTAGTTGTTGTTGTAGTAGTACTAGTAGTAGTTGTTGTTGTAGTATTAGTAGTAGTAGTAGTAATAGTAGTAGTAGTAGTAATAGTAGTAGTAGTAATAATAGTAGTTATAGTAGTGGTAGTAGTAGTAGTAGTAGTAGTAGTAGTAGTAGTAGTAGTAGTAGTAGTAGTAGTAGTAGTAGTAGTAGTAGTAGTAGTAGTAGTAGTAGTAGTGTTAGTAGTAGTAGTAGTAGTAGTAGTAGTAGTCGTAGTAGTAGTAGTAGTAGTAGTAGTAGTAGTAGT
>JACCGJ010025786.1:0-33103 GCA_013407085.1 Atriophallophorus winterbourni | reverse complement strand
GTTGACTTGCATTCAGTCACTAATATTAAAAAGTCACGCTCGATCTAGTAGTAGTTGTTGTTGTAGTAGTAGTATTAGTAGTACTAGTAGTTGTTGTTGTAGTATTAGTAGTAGTAGTAATAGTAGTAGTAGTAATAGTAGTTGTAGTAGTGGTAGTAGTAATGTTATTGACGGCCTATGCTTTGTAGTGAAAATTTGCTAAGATGTATGAGGTTAGATTGCCTAAAACTATTCATACGGGTCAGCTCAGAGGATATAAATGCGTTTATAAATTTTGAATGTCTTCAAATTGAAGTATATATATAGCCTTCATTGCATTGTAAAGATATTGAGAAGTCTAGAATAATGTATTTTCACATTGTGCGTTGATAAACGCTTGCGTGAAGTACATTGTTTGTCTTTCCTTGTTGTACTTTCAGTCAGATAACCAGAACCCTAGTAATATCATGTGAAACATATTTTGTTGCTACCACAACGTCAAACGAAAATTTGAGATTCATCGACAACGTGTAACTCGATTTGGCTTAAACCAAAATCTGACCATTATCGATTATTTGTTAAGGACTACATTTCATACTTTGGTGTCGTGTTTCAAAAAGGATCTTAATTCTCAATGGAATATGCCACCAACTCGTCAGATGATTTCCGTATAAAACCTGAGGATTTTCAAAGCATTCGATTGTAAACGAACATCATTCCTGAGCCATAAATTTAATATACTCTAGTCGCTATGTTCTATCATTTTACGCATTTCCATTCATATCGCAATCCTCTAGTGCTGTGAAGGATTAAGTGATTTTGAGCATGAATCTTTGAATCTTTAAATCCTTGAAGAAGAGGACGAACAAATATAAAGAATGAAACATTTTTATTTGTAACTACTCAAAAATTTAGCTGTAAATGATATAGAAATGAAGGTACATTCTAGAGAAGAAAGCTAACGAATATGCTACGTATATGTAACGTATAGAGGATATAATTATTTCAATAATTGATTATTGCTAATCATTTCATGGCGAAAATATATTGAGACAGATAGTATGTATGGTCTTTACAATAGAAAGCTTTCTGAATGGCTTTCAACAAGTGATAAATGAAGACTGACATTCGAGCAGCTCGTTGTATATTAGTCGGAAGAATGAGAATAAAATCTTTTAGTTGATCACATGAAAATATTTTATCAAAAATATGTTGAATGATAGATTCTTTTTCAGCGCGTAAAAAGTTATTAATGTTTCTTCCTATAAACACAATCTTTTAAAATACGTGCAGTAAAAGTTACAGGAGGATAATGCAAAAGATCAGTTTAGATAAAATTAAGGGTAAAGTGACAAATTCTTTTCGTACAAATGAAAAAGAATAAAAGCATTAATAAAAACCTGGCTACCTAAGAAATTATAGAATTTGGCTGATGTGTTTGAAAATGGCTATGCCTTGATGCCTGTAACGTTTCTATCTATTAATGTCTGTGGACTTCATTATGCATCACGCAAGACCGTTAAAAGCATCACATAGGTCAGCACACAGATTGACGAACAAAAAATTCACTGATTTTTTTTTAATAAAACAAACGTTTCTCTTTTGACCAGATTGTGATTTCGTCAAATGAAGTTGAGTGTGGGTTCGAAATCAGTTTATATAAAGAGCTTATCCAATGTCTACATCATTCAGCGACATTTTGATGTAAGTTGAGTTGAGCTGTGGAAAACCAGATAATTATGTGGTGAAGAAGAATTGAAGAAGAAAAAACGCTTTTGGATGATTCCATGTTATCATTAGAAGCAAACGAGTCCTTATTCGGTTAAACAATACTTATTGAAATCAATTATATATTATCCACATCTCTATAATTATTTTTTTAAATAAATTCATGTGTTGGCTATGTTTACCATAGCTAAATCCATGTGTATGGTTGAGGAAGCACAATTTGATAGCTAATGATCTGCCATCAAGCACTTTTAAAACAATGTGGAATGACGTGCAACAGCGTAAAACAATGAACACCGCTACAGTGAAAGTCGCTGGTGTTACCTTTTCTAGAAAGTATATTGCTTATATGTTTCGAAATTATGACCCCCGTTGTTTTAAAGCTAACTGAACATGATCTTACTGTCTCCACCTGATTACGGCAAACATCCAGAAACCGGTAGTGATGTATAAGGGATTGGGATGTGAGCAACAAAATATATAGTCTCTCTATATATAGTATCTACTTTACTGATAACGCGGAACGATTGGACATGAGCGGTTGATAAAGGGCAAGCAATTATCTAGATATCTTTCATGTATTTGATCGTGTTAACCATAGCCTATTACTGCAGAATCGTGAACGACCTGTTATCACCAGAAAGTTGTTGAATTGGCTAAATGACTACCAAACAAATGGCACAACCCAGGTACGTGTTGATTCATTATCAAAATCAATCGTAACAACTAACGAAGTTCCTAAAGGTTTAGTCTTTGGTCCAATCCTTTTTCTGGTTTATGTCAATGAACTTGTCCGATGGAACATTTCGTTATTTGCGGACGAAAATAAAGATATGGAGTTGCATCCATAGCCCAGAACACTGTTTGCTATCACAAAGATATTGATACGCTTCATAACTGGTCGTTGAACAACAAACTGCCATTTAACTTTAACAAATGCAGGTTTATTACGGTTGGGAATCGAGTAGAGTTCACATAGCATATAGGTTCACATGTCCTTTCAAATTGCACTGAAGAAAAAGATTTTGGTATCTGGATATGCTCTAATTTAAAAAACTCGCTTAATACTGATACTGCTTTTACAAAGGCAAAACGTGTTTTCAATCTACTCAAACGGTTATTTTGGACATTTTCGCCAAAGATATTCACAGGCATCTTGAAAACAGTCGTGAAATACGCTGTGCAGTCATGGTCTTCTTGGTTCTAGAAGGATGTAGAAATTATGCAGCGAATTTATCACCATGCAACAAAACTAGTTCTCAGCATCCGAAACACGCCTTATAAAGAAAGGGTAGCTCACCTGAATCTATTCGACTTTCCCTGTCGACGAATCAGAGGAGACCTTATCCTACTTTATATAATATTACAGACCCCAAACCATCCCTTACAGGATTTATTCACGCGAAGGGATACGAGAAATTATCGCACCTATGAATATATGCTAGTGGTACCCGATTTCCGCCTGAAGTATAGGAGGTATTTTTATTCTTTCCATGTCTGCTTTATTTGGAACAGTTTACCTTCTACCGTTGCTCACTCTACTAGCTTGCACGAGTTTAAAACGAAATTAGACGAATTTTTATGGAATTATTCTTTTCCCAAATACTTATATACTGTTTATTCCAACTGCCTATCTTGTTTTTATGCACGTAATTCTTTTCGATTTATACCATTCTATGGTTATTGTTAAGCTTGTTGCTTTTCGAACCATTAAAAGCATTCAAGTATCAAGAAGAATCAAGAATCAAGATTATATGGTGATAAAAAGCTAATGCTTTACACGTACCATTGGATGACAACTATTGCAAAAAGAAACATTTAATGAAAATCACATTTTTAATATTTTTCTGGGTTCATGTTGCTTCAATACACCGGGCCAAATTCAGGGTTTTGTTTGACGTATGCATCCAATTTCGATTTGAAAACATCAATTGTCGTTGCATTCACAGCATCTTGCGGTAGCGCATTCCATAGAAAGCAGATACGCAGATTGAATTACATTGAATCAACATTAGTGTCAAACGAGATAATACGGATCCATACGAATCCATGACGCACATAAGATTGTTTTGGTTCTTATATTTTTCTCAATATCCAAGGCTAGATTAGGTTGATCTAGCAAACAGTTTGGCCAAGTGCGCAGATAATCTTAACAAAAAACTTCTATATGCTCTCCATAATTGCTTAGAGAAATTCTCGCATAGCAAACAATTTACATGTGAATGAAATGAAGAATAAACGTCAACGATAACTCATTCTATAGAATATTTTTAATTTTTATAGTTTATATAATCTGATGAAAAAGTGTTTTGTCTCACAATGCTTTCTTGTATACTGTTTCATTTCTGTTTTGCTTTACCAATAAGTAGCCCACAAAATATCGAACTTCGCAGCTGATTATTATCGTTGAATTTGCTTGAGGGAATCCCTCCTCGATTCATATAACCTAGAAACACCGCCTACGGATAAAACATAGCATACCAAATAGATAGTATTTTATGTTCGCGAAATATTTTCATGTGTAATCAGTGACAGTACTGTTGTTTCAGATAACCGGTTTTATTCGTTTGAACTTTACGGATGAGGCAACTGTTTCATAACCGTAATGTTTGTTAACCCACAGTGCCAAGTTAACAGATTATTTGATATCAATATTTTTGAATTTTGCACCAAAATTATGATGTTCACATATCACGTATTCTCGTTTATTATTCACGTTTGTGTATAAGATGCACTATAAGTTTTGTCAAAATATAAAATAAAAATTTGAAGGTATTTATCAATTAGTATTTGTCATGCACGCCATTCGGGTTTTGGATTACATTTATCATATATAATTGAGAAGATTATTTTAATAATTGCAGTTTGAGCAACAAAAAATTAGCAGTGCCACCACTAGCTAAGTAAAATTATGCCGTAGATTTGTTTACATTGGCAATCGCCTACGCGAGAGTATTAACCATTTTGCAAAATATTCATCTTAGTGAATTTTGTGTATAAGACGGTTAAAATGCTTTTTATTTTGTTTTAAAATACTGTCTTTTGTGCTTCACTATTAAGTGTTTTGCATTTTATGTGAATAATACCATCCTGTTGACGATCTATGTCGCACATCTCTTTCAAAATACGTTGGTACACGAATTCATGAATTTCGGATGCCAGCCAATAATATTGCGTGAAACTCCTTAGTATTTCTCGTCACACTTTCCATACTTTTAATGCCACTATTCGTGATATTGATGAATGACCACCATTATGTATTGGAATTGTTCATGGTTCAGTTAGTGGGAGCATGAAATTAATAGGAAGAAACATTTTTAACAATTACAGAACATCCACCATTTCGACCGATACCAATTTTTTAAACGTTTCGGAGTTAATTGAAGGCCTGCATGCTAAGCCTAATGTTTCTATTGAAAGTTCAAAAAGGCTAACGAATTCTTTCAACGTTCAAATTATTCTGATTCCTCTCACACAAAAATTCACAGCTGAATAATTTCTGTTATCCTTCTTCAATTCATTGCGGGTATCACAGAACTGTAAGAGGCCATGGGCTAATAAGACTTTCGGAGTTTCTTTCTTTTTGAATGCTGCTGTAGTAGACTGATTACAACAGTAATGTCAAACGAAGGTAGGAGAAAACGTACATGACAATGAAGATTTTACCGTATTAGACAAAACGTGCACAACGGAACAGAAGAGCAGTCGCCTAGCACACGTGAACGGAAAAGTGTCAAGGTCAATGCATTTAGGTCCAGTAAAACACAGTCGTTACACAGCCACATCCAAGAAATCTGGTTACAGGTGACTTCTGGTAAATAATTGACAATCGAATGGGCCAGGTCATTCCAGGCAACCAGTCACTCCAAAGTCAGCCAAAGCACTTGATCTGCATGGTTTGATTGTCAGTGGTGACTGGATAGTGCACATGGAGAATCGACCAAAACTATGCGGTCACCTCTCATATTGAGTGAATGTGCTGCTTGCGGGGATCGCCCGTTTGCCATGGTCTTAGTACTGACCCAATAGGAGCAGTTGTAGGGGCATCAGTAGGCTTGACAACGACGAACCGAATGCCTCGAAAACAAGTCCCTGCTGAGAAATTCCTGCATCAGAGTTGATGACAAAAGGCATCGTTCGGAGAAGACTGGGTGGATTGCCAAGTCGGGCTGGTAAGGATCTTGCCTGCTAGATTTCGTGTTGGAAGGTGAGTGCTCATGGCTGGGGCTACCATCTTGTTAGGCGATTAGCGTCGGTGGTCCGTGGATGGCGTGTGACACGATTGGCTCAGTGAGAAATGTGCATGTGTACTTGAGGGGTGAGGATAAAAAATTGTGCTAAACGGTCCAGCATAAGTAGGTTAAGGGTGCTGGTTCACCAACCCATTTCCTAGAAAAACATACTGGCAATGTGCCAAATCCTTCAGAAAAAGAAACAGTTTAACCCGAAGCCGCGGGGTCGATGAATTGAAACGGTTCATAGAATTTCCCAAGCGCGTCACCTAATCTCCATAGACAAATAGTGATTTGCTAGCCGGGGAGACATACTCATCATGTAAAGCGATGGTAAGACAAAATTTAAATTTGGCAACGGTGACTTGCAAGGGGGTTTTAAAGGTTGAACTTAAACCTAGGAGGACGGTCGGCAGGACATCGTTCCTGTCATTACCTTCGCGCACCATTAGCGCGGCCTTTATTTGCCTGTGCAACCGTTTCACTGTGACATTCGACGCAAGGTGGTATGCAGTAGTTGAGTGATGTTGGCAACCCAGAGTAGCCAGCAACTTACTGCCAACGAACGTTCGAAGAAAGCGTGCGTAACTGTCTCTGAAGTGCAGGTCAGTAGCGGAATGGCCTCAGGACACCTGGTGAAACTATTAATGCAGGTGAACATGTACGTTTGGCTGTGAAATAAACGCTCTTTTGGTTCAATAAATGTTCCTATTGGACTCTTTGTGTGTCGGTGGATTTTCGTGTGTTGGCATTCACCGCACGCTTTAACATATTGCCGAACTTTTCTACTGGCTTCCAGACAGTTAAATCTGCCCGCTATACGTTTAACGCTAGCACTTATGCCAGGATGGAAAAGATTACGTAAGGTATCAAACGATCGCCGTGTGACGGGGGTAAGCGGTAGGGAGCGGTTTGCGATACGTCGCAAAGGTATTAACCAAGCCTTTGGACGAGGGTAGAGGTCTGATGTCACGGGAAGAAAAATCTCTGAGCTCTGCGATTTCAGCAATGACAATTGTGCTGCAGCGATTTTGCTGAGGTCAAGAGAATATGGCAACTCTATCACGCCTCTTCTAGTGTGTGCCACCCCGAAAGAATTCTTTGCACCTGAGATGTGTCGTATGTCAGTCATGAATTGACTCACAAAATTCAGGTATCTCGTCTCCCAAGGAGAGTATTAATCCGCAGATCTGTTCAGTAAGTGAATAAGGGCCTTATAATTAGTAAACATGGTAAACTGTCTGCACTACAGATTGTGGCGGTATAGTTTGACCCATGATATATTGCCAATAGTTCTCAAACAAATATGCCATAACGAAGCCATGCGGGTTAAAGTCGCTTCTATAAAAACGCCATCGGCAACCATAGCAGGTTCACATACTGTTGAAGAACTTCTCCTACTTTCTCGGCGGGTGCTTTCGTAAATACTGACAGTGGCGCATCAGGCCAGAAGAGCTTCAGGGATTTGATCTTGTGTATATGCTTCTTAAGCGATGTGAGTGCTGATTTGGCTTCGTCCGTTAAAATTAACGACTTTTTCTTACCATGGAGTAAATCGCTTACTGGCTGAGAGACACGCACGCATCGTGCGATGAAACGACGATAAAAGTTTACTAGTCCAAGAAATCTCGGGAGATCCGTACAACTGGTAAGCTTTGGGAAGTTTGAGATTGTTCCTGTATTTTCTTCCAGTTGTTGGATACCTCAAGTTCAGAGTCTGTTGTTGGCCTGATGCGTTCAATGTAGACCATGGATGAACATCACAATCGCACGAATTTTCAGGTTCTAAAGCTTTTCGAATGACAAATTATTGTGATCTCTTGTCTTATGCGAGCCCCGTAGATTAAATATACATTGTAGATGGTGATTTGCAGTATTCAATATATTGTAAACAAAAATCAAACCCCCTCGGAGACGACGACGTGGATAATCGAATAAATTCAGGGTTTTTATTCGCTCATTGTATGGTTTCCGGCTGAGTCCGGTGACATGTTATAGCTCCATGATATATTCTTTCCAAAGTCGCAACATCTTTTTAAAGCAATGGCGACCATGCTTGAACTGCATATTCAATCGTGGGTCTGATGTACGTATTTATAATGACGGGAATTATCTGTTTTGAGAACCTACCAAAACTTTTCTTCAGGAGTGGTAATTTCTGTGATGTTTGGCGGTTTTTAGACGGAGTTGAGTGGCTACGACATCCTAGGATGTTGCTCTCAACAAACCTAAGTCCTTCTGTTTCCAGGGTCGACGAGAGCTGTGCGTATCAGAAAATACTGGAACTCCCACATTTTTTCCAAGGGTTTACATGTGACGCTTTTGGAAGTTGAAAATTAGGCGATTTTTATCGACCAGACCTGGGAGGTTGTCCAGATCCTTATGAGCAGTTCGCAAGTCCTTCGAGATTATTTATTCTCGACCACCTTTTTTATCGTCCACGAACGATACGATTTACATCGATACACAACGCTATGGTTAATGATTCGTATGACAATAAATATGTTAGTTTTTGTTGGCCTCCTTCGTCGATGTCGACCCTGGATGTACATCACAAATCGCTTTTTATGTTTTTACAGCTTTTTGAATGACTAAACAGTCTATTCGGAATGAACAATCTCTACGCCAGCGCTTCGGCCATAGAAAGAACTCCGTTATTGACTCAGTTGCACGCCCGGCAGTGTGATCTGCGTTCATCAATACTAGATTTATCTTCTCTTCCTTAGCTTGCAGTACGACGATTCACACAACGCACTCTTATAAGGTCCAGACTAGTTTCTTCCCAACGCGTGGGGTCACTGCCAAGGGCTCGCATATCTATACTAAAAACCTTTTTGTAGCGCAATTGCGGTCTGGCTAATTATCAACTTCCTAATTGCAACCCACGATTAAGTAATCGTCGGATACGACGATTTTTCAATCTGTAGACGTTGCTAAGCCCATCGCAGGTAGCGTTTGTCGAAGTTTGGTGAACATGCTCTGTAGACCAGCATTGAAATCAGTTAGCATTAGTTATTTTTTCTATCCCCGATTTTTTCCTGATACTACTGATGCTTCGTAGATGAAAGCATTCATCTCAGTTCGTTCTTTGTGTGGGTGGTTTCATATCTCACTACGCCGTTTGTTGTTTGCCTCCGTCGGTCGATGTCGACCATGGATGTACATCACATCGCATGAATTTCATGTTTTGCAACTTTTTGAATGACTAAACAGTCCGCTTCGGGAGGAACAATCTCTCCCGCAGCGCTTGCAACGATAGTCAGAACTCTGTTGTATTGCATCAGTTGCACGCCGGCGGCGTGATCTGCGTTCAGCAGCCAGGAGCTGTATTTGCTCCTCCCCGGCTTGTAGTCGACGCTTTACATAATGCCTCCAAAGTGAGCGGTCAAGAGCAAGTTCTTCCCAGCTTGCGGGGTCAATGTCAAGAGCTTTCATATCTCTTTTGCAGACATCTTTGTACCGCAAATGCGGTCTGCCCAATGATCGACTTCCTAATTGCAACTCACCGTAGAGTAGATCTTTCGGAATACGACCATTTTCTATTCTATAGACATGACCAAGCCACCGCAGGCGGCGTTGACGTAATAGGGTAAACATGCTCTGTAGACCAGCTTTTGAAAGCACTTCAGCGTTAGTCACTCTGTCCATCCACGATATTTTCAAGATACGACGGATGCTTCGTAGATGGAAAGCATTCAGCTTCCGTTCGTGTCTTGCGTGGGTGGCCCAGGTTTCACTGCCGTATAGTAAAGCATTTAGTACGCACGCGCTGTATACCATCATCGTTGTCTTTACAGTCAGCTTGCGGTTACCCCAAACACGAGAGTTCAATCGGGACAAAATGACAGCTGCTCTGCCAATCCGCTTATCAATCTCCGTGTCTAGCGAGAGGTTGTCCGCAATTGTTAAACCAAGATATGTAAAATGATGTACTGGTTCGAGCTGACAGTTTCCAACAGTGATGATTGGCGGCGATACAGTCCCTTGACCAAGGACTTTGGTCTTGCTCATGCTGATTGTTAGACCAAAGTCTTTGCATGCCGACGAAAAACAGTCCATTAGCGACTGTAGGTTCTCTTGGGAGTGAGCAATAAGGGCTGCATCGTCGGCAAACAACAGGTCACGGATTATCACATCTCGTACTTTGGTTTGTGCTCTCAACCGGTTCAGGTTGAAAAGCTTGCCATCACTTCGCGTGCGTATGTAAATGCCTTCTGTTCTCATCTTAAAAGCGTGCTTCAGAAGCAGAGCAAAGAAAATGCCGAACAGCGTGGGAGCAAGAACACACCCTTGTTTGACGCCTCGGCGAATTTCAAATGCTTCTGAACTGCAACCGTTAAAATGGACTGAGCCTTTCATGCCTGAGTGGAACGAAATAACGAGTCTCAGCAGCCTTGGGGGGCAGCCTATCAGATCGAGCATTTTGAAGAGACCCTCCCTGCTGACGTAGTCGAATGCCTTAGTTAAATCAATAAAAACAGCGTATAATGGCATACGCTGTTCCCGACACTTTTCTTGAAGTTGTCTCAGGGAGAAGATCATGTCAACGGTTGATCTTCCCTTGCGGAAGCCACATTGAGATTCGGAGTAAATTCTATCAGCTAAAACTTGCAGCCGGATCTGTAAGACTTTAGCAAACAATTTGCCTACAACATTCAGAAGGGAGATTCCTCTGTAATTGTTGCAGTCGCCTCTGTCACCCTTATTCTTAAATAGCGTGATGATCTTTGTGTCTCGCATCTCTTGTGGGACACCCCCCTCCTGCCAGCACTGAAGAAGCAAATGGTGAAGAGGCTGTAATAATGCTGCTCTACCGCATTTGATGAGCTCAGGTGGAATTCCGTCGTCACCAGGGGCCTTCCCATTCGCTAAGCGGTCGATTGCTTTATTGAGCTCATCAAGTGTAGGAGGGGTATCTAGATATTCAATGGTCGGCAACCGTTCGACATTTTCAAGTGCATGCGGTAGAACCGTACTGTCCCTAGAGTAGAGGGAGGAGAAGTGCTCTACCCATCTTTCCATCTGTTGAGTTTTGTCGACAATCGGCTTACCAGATAAAGACTTAATGGGAGCCGTTTTAAGTTTGTTTGGGCCAATGGCTCTCTTGATCCCATCATACATACCGTGAAAATTGCCGGTATCCGCAGCTTTTTGGATATTGAGGCTAACTTCAGTCCAATAGTCGTTTGCACAACGCCTTGCAGTCTGTTGGACCTTATTTCTAGCTGCTCTTAGAAGACGTAAGTTTTCATCTGTTGGCATACCTTTGAACCTCAAGAATGCTGAGCGTTTCTCATCCAGCACAGCAGTCATCTCAGAAGCGTTTGCTTCGAACCAGTCGCTCGTTCGAGCTTTCTTCGGACCGAAAGTGGAAAGTGCGACTCGGCATATGCAGCTTTTTATCAATTCCCAGTTTTCTGAAGCAGATTCAAGTGGGGTTGTCTTGTTGAACTCGTCCGTGAAGGCTTTTGCGAATCTCGCAGTTAGATTAGGTTCGCACATGCGAGTGACGTCTATCCTAGGCTTAGCAGACAATTTGGTGCGGTGAAATCTCGTGTGGGGGAGCTTCAGTTTTGCACAGACCAGTGAATGATCAGTGTCGCAGTCTGCGCTTTGATATGATCTAGTGAGGAGCACTCTTCCTATATTAGTACGCTTAACAAGAATAAGATCAAGCTGATGCCAATGCTTAGAGCGAGGATGCTTCCAAGAGACTCTATGCTGTGGTTTTGTTTGAAAGAAAGTGTTACTTACACAAAGATTGAACTGTGTGCACAATTCTAAAAGGCGTTGCCCATTTTCATTGGTTTTACCTACGCCGAACCTTCCGAGACAGTTTTGCCAAGACTCGTAATCTGCACCAACTCTGGCATTGAAATCACCCAATACCACTACACAGTTTTTCTGTGGTACGTTTTTCAGGACGGCTGTGAGGTTATGATAAAAAGCGTCTTTTTCAGCAGGCGTCGCAGAGAGCGTCGGTGCATAAACGTTGACCAACGTAATGGTACCAGTAATGCACCTCAGATTTAGAGTCCAAATCCGTTCGCTCCCGCTGCTGCTCGGTTCTGTTGCTTTTAATATGTCGTTTCGCACGGCAAACCCAACTCCATGCAGTCGAGGCTCATCGGAACCTCTTCCTTTCCAAAAGAATGTGTAATCACTTTCTGTTAGCTTACCAGTGTCTGGTAAGCGCGTCTCTTGTAGGGCAGCCACGTCGACATTCAGCCTCTTTAGCTCGTTGTTAATCACGGCGGACTTTCTAACGCCTCTGATATTCGAGACGTCGTCATGAAATCCTGGAAGCATGGACCGGACGTTCCAGGTTCCAAGTTTCAGAACTGACATTTGTTGTTTGGTATTTCGATTCGCTGGTGCGGAAAAATACAGTCTGCTTGTCGGTTGATTCCTAATCCCCATGCACCCAATGAGGATAGCAGACCGTGGCGAGACGGCACCTTATTGACTGGGGGCTGCCCAGCTTGAGGCGGGCGGTAGCCGTCCAATGAGACCTGGAAGTCTCTCCCACCGTCGAAAGCAGCCCCAGGCGCTTAGCTCTACGCCAGTCGAGCCATAGCTTTTAACCGGTATCTGCTGCTTCCCGTGTTATTTTCCGTAGAAGCGGAATGGAGTGTCCTCTCCATTTGTGCGTTGTGATGTACGCCAGGGCAGTTCAATATGGAGAACTAGCTGTTGCCCATGCAGCAAGTGCTCCCTCTCCACGGCACCACTGGAACCAAAGGAACAGCTAGGCTGATACGTTTGGACAACGATGCCGTCGCAGGAGCTGGCAGGACGAAGTTGAATAAACTTCGGACTGCCTAACGGGACTCCGGCTCCGGATTTTTCCTCGAGGTTGACTCCTGAAGCCTTTTCCATGAATGGATGTAGCCACAAGGCAGTGGAGGTTTGAGATAAGGGTTTTCCTTCCCCTAGGTGGGCCGCCTTCATGGACTAACGAGCTCCACCTGCCCGAAGCATGCTGGTTTTGAGGCGCCAGTCAGCCGCCTTCGCCCTTTCTCCTGTCAGTAGAAGCAGTTCCGCCGGGTCACACAGGACCACGCGTGCAGGCCAGGAGCTGGACTTGGTTGTCAGAGGCTATATGAGACGCAGGCCATTGGAGCATTTTTGGAATTGGGAGCCTATCCCCAAAACCACCCCGGCCGTACAGCAAAGCATTTAGTACGCAGGCGCGTTATACCATCATCTTTGTCTTTACAGTCAACTTACGGTTATTCCAAACACGATAGTTCGATCGGGATCAAAACGACAGCACATCTGCGAATCCGTTTATCAATCACTGTGTCTGGCGAGGACATCCACAATGGTTGAACCAAGAAATGCGAAATGATGTACTGGTCAAGTTTAAAGAATACATGTTATGATGTATATTATAACAGAATGCGCTCTTCTTCAAAAAACGATGGCTCTTTGTCAAGAATAGAAATCACGGACGAGTCTAGGGATGGAAACGTTGGTCTTCGTACTGAACCTGAAATTCCACAGCTTGTGATTAGCGACCTTGAAGGTACAGGGCGATTCGACACTCTTAGGCAGCACACCAAAAAACGTACCGACTACTCGGGTATTACGCTCGACGATCAAGCAGGACTAAGTAAGAATATATCGCGAGACACCGTTGCCAGAGTGATATACGGAAATTCATGTAGTATCTAAAAAAATGGTTTGAACTCTTCATCCTAGCGCATTGGGTACGACTATATGTAATAGCACTGACCGAAACCTGGCTATCTGCAACTGATCATATTCCTGACACAAATTGTGGTAGTTATTCTGTGGTCAGATGTGATAGACCAGGTGAACTCAACGAGGGGGTGTTGCTATCTTTCTCAGCTAGCTCTTCGAACTTCAGAATCGAGCGTTTGGCTTAGCACGCACAACGTCCAACTTAGATCATGTATCATTCTATCTTATAAACAATCAATGGTAATAGGATGCGCTTATATGAGCCCTCAAGCAGGACCTCAGGACTTTCAAATTTTGATTGACAAGCTCAGTCTGCTGCACACGCGTGGGTCCCAGGTTCTTATAGTTGGCGTTTTTAACCTTCCACACATATCTTGGGTGAAACAGTGCTGTTAATCTGATGAGATGTCTGAGGACTTCATCAATTGGACTCGCATGCATGCCATGAGTCACTCCACTAATAAAAAGTGATCACGTTGTGATCAGCTTCCAACTAGTACTCAGGTATGACAAAAACCTACTCCTAAACTGAGGCGCAATTTCAATCGTGTAGACTGGAAAGTTGTCACAGAAGAAGCTAAAATATCTTGTCGCTATGTGTTGGTGATGATATAGCAACATACTGGCCGCTTATACACCACTGTCTGTCTAACTTGCAAGAAAGGTTTGCTCCGTTGGTGCATGTCAAGCAACGCAACAAGCCACGGTGGTGGACACCTGCGATGCAACGGGCAATTAGAATGCGGGACCGTGCCTGGAATACTTACAATGCTTCTCAGACACAATAATCCTGGACAATGTATAAAATGATCATAAAAACGACTGTGGGAATCCAGCGCGAGGCAAAACGTGACTTAGAATCACGGTTGGAATATAAAGTAGTGCCCAAAGCATTACTATAGTTATGCCCGATCCAAAGGCAAAACGCGCGATTGGATTGCAATCTTCAGCAAGAAAACGGACGCCACATAGTCCTACATTCAGAGAAAGCTTTGGTCTTTCTCAAATATTTCCAGTCTTTAGAGGCTTGATCGCCAAATAGATCCGCCTAACATGCCAGTCAACAAAAGGCCCCTATATCGTTACTCCGCTCGAGGAGTTATCCTTCACTGATGATGAGGCTGAACTTGCTCTTGCAGCAACTAACCCCCATGAATCTGCTGGCTCAGATGACATTCACCCTCCAATTATGAAGAACCTGGTGTTAATACTGGCAGAACCTTTGGGTCGTCTTTTTAACGATTCTTTGCAACATGGATATATTCCGAGTATTTGGAAGCTGGCTAATGTGATTTCAATAAATGAGAGTGGCAGTCTATCTTCAATTTGTAAGTAAAAACCTGTAATTCTTACTAGCATCCTATGTAAAATCCTGGAAAACTTATTAAGGATCTGTTGCCATCTATTTGATTACTGATTTCTGAACTCTAATCAGCACGGTTTTCTTAAAGGGAAGTCGTGCCTAACAAACCTTTTGTGTTTTCTTAATGAGGTTAGATGAAGGCCAACATGTTGAAGATTTTTACTTGGACTTTTGTCAAGCCTTTGATTTGGAAAACAACCGATTGCTTGCAACCAAAGTTAGTTATATGGTTATCGATGATCATCTGAAGAAATGGATAATAGGCTTCTTAAGCAATAGATTCTTTCTCGTCAGCATAGGCAGTATGTATTCCTTGAAAGTAAAAGTTGTTAGTGGTGTCCCACAGGGTTCCGTACTCAGGCCGCTACTTTTCCTAATTTTCCTCGGTGATTTGACAGCGTCGCTCAAGTGTCCCTCCTATATTTTTGCGGATGATGTCAAGTTTATCGGATCACTGGTTGAACAGGATCTTCATGAGCATTTAGAAAAGGTCATCAAGTGGTCTGCTACATAGGATCTACCAGTTAACTTCCCTAAAGGCTATCTCTTGTTTGAAGTCATTGAGAAGTTAGAGGTTGCTGGACCAAATGGTTTACCTAAGACAAAAGGGGTCCTGGAAGTTCGTGACTTACGTATAGAGGTTTCAGCGGACTTTAAATGGGCTGATCAATGTGCAGCTGCTGCACAACGCGCTAGGAGCGAGATTTTTCTCCTTCGATGAGTTTTATCCTGCAGATTCCCAGAGGTTTTCATACTATTATACGAAGCGTTCGTGAGACCACTTTTCGAGTATTGCGTTCAAATATGGCCACCTTATTTGAAAAAAGATATTGCCAAGCTTGAAGGTGTTCAACGCCTAGCTACTCGTGTGACTGTGTGGCAATCAGATAGGTCGTATGAGGAACGATTGCTGAGTTTAGATCTTCTCTCACTAAAAATAAGGCGGCTACGTGGGGACCTGATTGAAACCTTGAAAACCATTGCAGGTTTCATTACTAGTCATTCAAGTGAAATGTATGCTCTGGTGCCAGGTTTGGGTATTCGAGGCCACCCATTAAAACTGACCAAGCCACATGTCAGGACAAATGTTCGCAAGTAGTTAATTACTGGAATCGTCGTCCTAAAGACGTTGTTTGTTCTTCTTCGTTGGGGGTTTCAATAATGCTTTCATTATTCCCTGATTTTTATACTATGCTCCTCGCTATTTTTGGTATTTGTTCGAACGCTGCAATTATACTGTTTGAACTCACCAAGAAACTCCGATATTTGCCCTGTCTGCTACTGCTGATAGATATCCACCCCATGAGATACGTCAACTTGAATAAATATCTCCCAATTTACGAATGAAATACGCAATTTGACCGTTTCATCGAAAAAAGTTTCAGATAAAATTTCTCTCGTATGCAACTCACCGCAATTAGTTGATCGAACTCAGCAACACTACAGTGACTTACAACATTATCAATCTATATCATCTCTAATAGTTCAACATGTCCTCATCCCTAATTCTAGCTTAACTTTGTTATGTGATTTTTTCATTGAACATTCCTGTCCTTTAATATTAAAGTAACTTAGGTTGTCTATTTTTGAAAAGTTATATTTGCTCACTCATCCTGCATCTTTGTTACTCATTCATTGGTCACTAATCAATTCGGTTGGCCCTATATGCATGCAGATATTCAAAATTTTACAAAAGCCGGTATCCAGTATCAACGCAGAAAATGCAACGTATTACTCATTTTTTCTATCAGCAGCGCGTTCAGCTCAACATTGTATGCCCTTATGTTATCTCTAATTGTTTGACATATATTTTAATTCCTGTCGACCATTTCAGTCCGTATTTTTCGGACTATAAGGCGCACATAAAAACACTAATTTGTACGAAAAATCGGCACTGAGCCTTATATTCCGGTGCGCCTTATGTATGAATAGTGTATGTTCACACTGCGCTGGAAAATCTGTCGAAATGTTTTATTACGACTTTGGTAAGTCACCATGTCACTCCCGTTGATTGTAGAAGAATAATCACTGATGATCGTGGAGTTGCCTTTCTATGCTGTCTAGACAGACTTGTTTTGGGGTCAGAGTCAAACAATCAACAACAGATCAACATGAAACTATTTAGCGATTAAAATAAAACTCTTTTACTTACCGAAACTACTATTCCTGGTACGTACGGTGCTTAAACATCCGGTAATTAAAGACACCAAAATGGCACCTGTTAAGAGACACGCTTCCGATGCGGATTTCAAACTCAAGGCCATCAGCCGCGCAGTACAACATTGGGAAAAAGCAGCGGCGGAACAATTTAACATTAATTAATCCGCACAAGAACTACCACTTCGCAGCAACTGCCAAAGGATTACAATGAAAGGATAGCTATATTCCGCACTTACTGCAAGTACAAGATCATAGAAAAGAAGATCCATTCTGACCACATCACAAACATGGATGAGGTCCCTCTCAGCTTTGACATCCCCATCAACCATACCGTAGAAAAAAAGGGACGTTTACTCTATCTATACGCACCATAGGGAATGAAAAATCTTCCTTCACTGTCGTTCTTGGTTGCCAGGCTAATGGTCAGAAACTACCACCAATGGTCATTTTTAAGAGGAAGACTTTGCCAAATGAAACGTTTCCTGTTGGAATCATTGTTAAGGTCAATCCGGAAGGCTGGACGGACGAAGAGAAAATGAGCGAATGGCTGAGAGAAGTTTATGTCAGGAGGCCGGATGGCTTTTTCCACACTTCTACGGACTTATTGATCTACGACTCTATGCGCGCTCCTCTCACTGAAACTCTCAAAAGTCAAGTGAAGAAAACCGATTCGGAGCTGGCCATTATTTCTGGAGGATTGACCAAAGAACTCCAACCGCTAGATATTGGAGTCAATAGGGCGTCCAAGGCTAAATTGCGAGTCGCATGGGAGCAATGGATGACAGAAGGTGAGCACACATTTACCAAGAAAGGTAGGCAACGCCGGGCTAGTTACGCCACTGCCTGCCAATGGATCGTCGACGCCTGGGCTAAAGTATCGGTTTCTACTGTTGTCCGAGCTTTCACTAAGGCTGGAATCATTGATGAACAGCCAAGCAACAGCAATGAGACTGAATCGGATGATGACGAGAGGGATTTGGGAGTGCTTGATGCCGCTATCGCCCAACTGTTGAATTCTGACACCGAAGACGAGGAATTTGATGGATTCGTAGAAGAGGAATGATTGAAAGAGTAAGTGTACTTTTTTATGTAATAATGACAGTTATTGTTCGTGATTTGAATAAAGTCCGACTTATCCGGCTATTTTTGTTTCGCTTTATGCGCTTTATAAACCGGTGCGTCTTATATACGAAAACAGGTCGTTCACTGATACTGCGTCTTATAATCCGGTGCGCCGTATAGTCCGAAAAATACGGTAACAATATTATAACAGAAACAGTAGCGAAATTTTTTTCAAAACTGGATCAGCAATTATGGTGTACATCAACTATTACTGCGTGTTGTTAATCCCAGTTCCAATCCACCATCTTTCATGAGCTTACTATGATTCTAGGTGCTAATCACATACAAACAACAGACTATCACTCTTGCGCTAAAGTACTTGTTGAACGATTGCATCGAGAGCTGAAAGCCGCACTAATGTCACATAGTAATACGGATAATTGAGCAAAGAAACAACCATTTATTCTTCTTGGTATACGTGCTACTAACGATGAATAATTCGAATGCTTCGCGGTAGATTTAGTTTTCGGCACTCCACTACGCCTCCCTGGTCATTTGATCGCATCTAAGGACTGTACAGCAGACATTAATTTTCCAAACTATATTAATCGCGTACAATTCACATTGCGTCAAATACGTGCCAGAATGACTCTACCATAAACCCGTAACGTTTAGTTTCCTGGTGATTTACATTTATGTACTTTTCTTCTTGCCCGAACCGAGGACACTATGGAACCCATTTAAGCCCCATTCACTATATGATTCAAATTTATTAGCCACTGTACCAAATACTTTGTAATCGAGCTAAACAGTGCTTAGGATACGGTTTGTATCAACGGTTTGGAGGCAGCATCTATCGAACCAGTTTGCGACGAAACACCACTCTCAAAGTTTTACACCCGAAGTGGTACCTTCGATGTCGAAAAATATTTTTGTAAACCTGCCCACTCTTGTTGTTCTAATTGTGCCTTTGGTTAACACAATAAACCTAGTCTTGCAAACTCTCTTTTTTATCTACTGATTCACCTTGCCCAACTTGAACAGGACGAAGACTCACCTAACATGCTAATCTTACAGACTACAAGGATTATTTTTTGGTTTTTAAGTTTCAATCAACTCCAACGCTCTAGGGAGGAATATTATGTTGCTTATATATTTGTATATTATATTTTATTTATCGTACATATTACGCCATCCTTTTGTTATAATACATACATGTAAATATTACACAATTTATATATATATATAAAATATATCTATATTATATATATATTATTCGGTTCCTTACACTTAATCACAATTAATCGTCAGACACTTAGTGACCGAGACTTATCACCAGACATTTAAACCCAATCAGTAACTTCATCCCCGGTTACTAAACTATGGTCATTATTCCCTATTTTGATAACCTCTGAAGAATGCAGAATACGTTAAATGAATTTATTAGCAAGGATGATATGCAAATTATTTTAAAAACGTCAATCTTTCCGTAGTTGAGTATCGCTGAATTGCTCGAGATATCCTGGCGCAGCATACTTTCTCATCTGTTTGATATGAACCCCAGCACTTGCTTGTAGAAATGAGGCTGCATGCTTTCGGTAATCCTTTCGCAAACCGTTAAGAAATGTCCACATGGTGGGATGTTGGTAAGAAAAGAGTGACTGTAATGCATGGTCCAAGCCTTCTACAGCATTATTTGTTCGGGCAACACCACTATTTGCTTCTTCATACTTATTCCAGGATTCAGGTGGAAATATAGCTGGTGCATGGTTTTCTCTTCTACCTCAAATTTGTCAAACTTGAACAAAGGTATGTTCAAAATAATATAACAGTTCATTCATTCTCTCAATTTGAGGCATAGATTCGCTAAAATCTCCAATATGACGACTACATCATTCAACGGCACAATCATCAGGCGTAAATCATCGTCTGACTTATAATCTGCTTTCATCCCTATCTCACATATTTTTCGTTGCATGGCACGACATCTCAAATAATTCAGCGATACATAACTACGGGAAGATTGACGTTCTTAAAATAAATTGCATATCTCTCATGGAGATTAAGTGACTGAAGATTAAGTAACTGGGGATGAAGTGACTTGAGGGTTAAATGTCTGGGGATGAAATGTCTGGTGATTAAGTGTCTAGGGAATAAGTGTCTGATGATTAATTGTCTGACGATTAAGTGACCGGAGGCCATATTATTCACGCTGCTCACATGTTCTGTTTTGGGACAAGTCTACCGTGAGTGATTGGTTTTGATCTGTATGTCGTAAAACGATGAGAATTATTTTCCGATTTACTCTTCAGAAAATCAGAAGGCATACGTTGTAAGTGATGACGGTTCCGTAAGAAAAAGAACAATTATATTTTAAATTTTAATTCAATGTATCAGAATACCGAACCAACTCTAATACTCACCCGAGATTTATCCGCCTGAGCTTTGTTGTGTATGTGAATCACGCTCCTGTCGCAAAAGGCAAGTCCGATATGTTAACAATAATGAGTTTCATTCTTCGACGATTCTTCGAGATTCAAGGATAATTGAATAGGCCATAATTTATTGCCATCCTAACCACAACCTGTCTTAGCCCCCACAATTGTTCTCAGATTTTCTCGATTCCGAAGGCTTTATGAACTTTTAACTTATATTAAACAACCATTGTGGAAGTATCACTTCATAGATTATAAACTTTTCTTTTTTTATTAGGACAGTTTAATTACTTTTTGCATCCATCCACTATATTACTTTCCATTTTCCCTCTCTATTTATTCGTATCGTTCCCAGCTGTAAATCTTGATATAATCTAGTTTAAAATTTTTGTTTTCAGACTGTACACAATTTTTATTTGTTAATTCGATTTCCATTAATAAACGCAAAATAATATTCACAAATGTTGCTTGCTCCTTTATCTTTACAAACTTGATTTCTGTTGTTGAACAAATTATGATAACTTGATCATGTATTGCAGGCATTGGTTGACGAAAATATATTATTATTATGACTATTTTACACTAGCTTATCAAATTTAAGACCAAAATGTGTACTTATGTAATCCGTTTTGTTGGTTGTTTTATTTAACTCAGTCGAATAATAATTCAATAACGTGTATTTCTGTCAAACATATTAATCGTTTGATATTATTCGGAGCAATACCTTTCAGCTGAATACAATAAAATAGAGATAATTGTCTTGTAAACAAGTAATTCGATGTTCTTGGCGTCATGTTTCTGTTATAATTTCACTCTGAATTGATGAGAGAGTTCTGCTGTTTGAAACACAAGACGCACGTCATATGGTGCTGAACCTTCACAAATGGAAATTTTTGAGAAAATATTTTGAAAAGAAATGAATTACTACTGTATGAATATTGTCAGGTAGACAGGATCTGCTAGTCAAATATACGCCTTTGTTTCAACTCAGATATTTATTTCAAGTATTTGATGGAGAATACTGAGATCACCGTGGTCAGAGTTATAAATGAAAGAGAAACTAAATCATGAAAACGTTATGCGGAAAATTTTGATCAAAATAGAAAAAGCTTCAGAAAAGCAAACGTATGCTAATACAGATTACAGATTATGTATCAGTGTCTTTCTTTGTTTACTATTTGTCCACTGATTCAAGACTCTCTGAAACTAAACTTACTATCTCCACTTGATGCAGGCAAACAGCCATAAACAGGTAGTTGTTTGTCAACGTGGGGGTGTGAGCAATACATTAATTTAACAATACAGATTAATGTTATCAACTTTCTCGTCAAGTAAAATCAGTGTTTAACAATGTTGTTGGTTGAAAAATTAATTCATAAATAAATGAACGAAAAGAGTCAGTGTGGCAGTTAAGTATGATATTACATTAATCCAAATGAGAGAGTACAATGGGAAAAATGGCGCGCACAACCCAATGGTTGAATACGTAATATCAGGCTTATTAAATACAAAATCGCTATGCGAGAATCATGACGATTGTTCCCGTCTCAACTCATAACTCCGGCACTATGATTTGCAGATGAACAAACCGCGAGCAATAGAAACTATCGATGCCAATTAACTGCTTCCCGAAAGCAGAACGAACGAGGGCGACACTAATTTAATTTAAATGAAGTGAAACGAAATGAAAAAGAAATTCAAAATAGAACATAGTGTCGAGGCTACGGCATGCGATAAATAGATCGGTGTTAATTGTGGATAATTTGTAGCCTAAATTATGTTGATTGTTCTTCCGAACCAATTGATTTAGTATTATAAAAAGTTCTTGTAAAATGACACAGTCAAATACTTTAGTTAAAATTTTGGTATATAAGAATTGGTATGTTTATTAGACAGCTTTAATCGAATTGGAAAGATTGCAATAATATTTCAAGGAAAAAGTTATAAAGGGAGAAATTATGCTCATTAGCCACCGATTCCAATATCCCGCATTTCAGTTGAACATCTGTGAAATCCTACAATAACCACAACTATCTGACTGTTAATCAGTATTGTGAATCTTTACTTTATATCACCTTGCATACATGGAAAATTTTTGAGTAAAATTTATAATGACAAACAAGAAGACAAAGAAGGAACAGTAGTTACCATAAATACCATTGATCATAGAAATCACATAAAATTCGAGTATCGGATTACAAAGATGGAAATTCTTCCGTGTGTGAAACATAAAATCTTTGTTTAAATGAATCGTCTAAAACAACGATCCTAATATATCGCTATAACAGTTCTATGGTGATATTTTAAATGGTTTATCAAATGATCAACTAAATATTTTAGTGGCAAAAAGATGGATAAGGACAATAAATCTTATCCAAGACTAGAAGCCCGTGGTTTTTATTCGGATCGTATAACTGCAGAAGAAAGTCATGTAATTAAATGTTGGTGTTCATTTTCCAGAATGTTTGTAATGTTCCTGGATTTGAACAAAATTTTGAGTCTAATTCAAAAGAATATCAATATCAGCCTGATGGTATTTTCAATTAATTTTCTCGAATTTTTTCCTAGCTACCGGATTCCTAAGTGAAACTATATCTGATCAAGTGGTTCATCATAAATATACTACTTTTGTGAAAAATTTGCCCGTGCGTATTTTCTTTAACTAATTTGTTTAGGATTTTCCACCTCATTCTTTCGACCCTAAAGTACAAGTACCCTTTTACACTCCGCCAACAGAATGTCCAAGGAAGCTTCATATCGAAAGGTTTTACTAAATCCATTTTTGAACTCATTTACAGAAAAAAACGAAAATACCAAAGCCAATCTCTCGAGGATATTCTCATCAATAACTACAATATTTATACTGATGATCTGGTTGTGAAATATTTTGAAAGTAGTAAGGGTGGTAATACTGATTGGAATTCGTATCTGCCATTGGAATTCTTCGATGACGAATCCTTCGACTGTCGCACACCAGAAGATTGGCTTTTAATGGGAATGGATGAAGGCTTGAGAAAGCCCGTTCCTGCCATCTGTTTGTTACCTGAACGTGATGATCAGCACCATCGTAAGTAATTCTTTGCTTTCAAGCTGCCAATGTCTTTTACTTTTAAATCGCCGTTCTACAGTGTCACTAGTTTCTTTTCTACATGTGAAAACTGATATTGAAATTTTTTATATTTATTTGTGTGCTGCGAAGTTTTTTTTTGTTTTTTTAGAAGAAAACGTTGCACATAAGTATTCAGAAACCGTAAGTTCTTGTGGAATGCGCCAACTCGCGTACGAGGATAGGTGGAGCTCACTAGAACTCTACCCAATAGGGAAATATTTGACCTGCTCCTGACACGCCGTATTCTTTTCGGTCAATATGGAGACAAGTTCCTCCAGTACTTCCGATTATTAGGCGAGTCGAGGACTCGGGGACAAGACTTTAAGTTGCAGAAGCCTAGAAGTCTGAAGCTGTGTCATGCGAGCACGCTATCCACGCGGGTGCTGAACACTTGAAACTTTCTACCGAAAGCGCGTTGGATCAGCATTTGTTGAGACAAATGGTCTTAATCCCCGGAGTGACATAGTGGTGTTCTTCTACTTTCAGGGTTTGCCTTGTCAGCAGAAGTCACACATGTCTATTATTGTGATGAAGCTCAAACGGGATTTTATCCCTTCTGCTCTCGATTCTGAAGAAGAAGAAGCAGACAGGGTAATTGTCAACATGTCTGGCATAAAGCAGATGGTTGATTTCTTATTCTATCTGAGCAGCCAAGTTGATTAAGAGATCGACTAGCGTTTCTGAAATAATGACCAGAGTGTTTGCTCACTTGTGTTCCGTTTCGTACCGTGGACAATATTATATTGCACATTTCATGGTTCAATTTGGGGTGCTCACTATGACAGAACTTACATATGAGTAATAAGTTATTGATATATACAGAAAAAAATGATTATGGAATATTTTACAAGAATAACTAATTCAGAGTTATTTATATACATATTCAATTGTGTAACTTTGGATCGCTATTGAAAGCTGATGTTGCTTATTACAAAAGTCACTGGCATTTTACCAATCAATATTTCAGTTTCAGAAGGTTGATGCCCGAAATAATTAGATATAACATTTTAACTTAAGAGATGCTAAAAGAAAGAACAAATTTTGTGCAAATTAAGTATAAACGTTTTTCAAAAATGTATTTATCATAATGCATAAATAAAGTTGACTATAATTCTTTAAAATGAAACCAATGAGCTTCAATATAAATTCGTTCTATAAGGTAATATGACGTAATTCGATCGAGTATTTGAAGAAATTTGGCAGATGAATATGTCGTTACGTGGTGGCTTAAAAGTATAATCGAGAATGATATTATAAGCCAATCGTTTAATGATAGGTGTAGATTGAATGTTTTTAGAATGTAGTAATACGAAACAGAACTTGTTCGTTAAATGATATTGATACGACTTTCAGTCGGCCTAATGTCTGTTGAGACAAATGTGTGGAAATATAGCTAGTGGACAGTAAAATATATGAGATATGATACAAAAGGAGATACAGTTAAAAATCAGCTTAGATTTAACGCAAAGTTATTAAAGACTAAAAGATTAAAAAGCATATGAGCTTCAGTGAGCAGATAATTGGGATGAGGTCCAAGTACATTTGTCAGAGATTTAACACCTAGATATTTTACATGTTCCTCTAGTGTAATTTTTGTACGTGATTCTGGGAAAATTAGGACAACTGCTAAATGTTCTGCGTCCTTCACTACTTAAGTTATTGAGCATAAGCACACATTTTAACACACATTTTTCGGAATTAAAGTACAGGAACCTCACTTCTATATAGTTCGCATTTTTGTCTTAAGCGGCGAAGAGCAAGATAGAAAAGGCTTTATTGAGTACGACACTTTCCATAAATACGTAGTCTACGTGTTTGTTGCTTCATTAAGTACATGGAGTTTATGAACACTGACACGACATTAAGTTATGATCTGTTGAAGAGAAAATCGATCTACACTTAAAATATGATATAGCGCTTAACTTGAATCATTTCTTCATGCAGAAAAATACTGCTACGTGTTTACGGTTGGCTTCATAGCCTATTAGACGGCTCGGTTTTCATTGATAAACACGCCGTCATACACGCGTCGGCCCCGAGCAAGATCATAAAAGGTTTTCAGCTGGACCCCACTTAAAAATAGAATACAGTTTTCACCGCAATAATCAAAAGCATATAACACTCCTTTTTACGCTCGTAAACCAGTTTTCTACTTCTCTGCCTTAAAGTGATTGATAATCACTGGCAGAATTTGGAACAAAAACAAATATATTTAAATATTAATTGGGTTAAAGACGAGCATGATCGAACCATTAAGACAGTTGCCCTTCAGACGTTACCGGACGGCAGTTCTAAATAATCCATCTAAATATCCTACTTTCCAAATAAACTTTATTTAATAAGCAAACATCCGGTGATCACATAAACTACACTCTAAACAAAATATGTTTATTATAAAACCTACAACTGCCTATTAAAAACGTACTTTACTTTCTGGTTTAATCTTAGCCTTATGTCACATATACTCTTTTAACTCTTACAATGCATTACCCTCTTGATCAACCCTCAGTTTAATTTCATTTAACCAGAACCATCTAGGTACTTGGATAATTGTTACTTAGTCTAACATAGAACCCTCAAGAAATAAATTTCGGAAAAGTAGAAAAAGGCTCTTGAATAGGCGTAAAAGCTTTGGATTTCGCTAGTTTTATTTTGAGACCGATTGTTATAACGAATTAATTGAAACGGTCTGAATGTAACTGCAGCATTTAGAGGTTTTCATCAAGCATAGAATCGCATTATGTATATTCGATCTTGGATATCGAAAGATTATTCTAAGCATGCATAGTCTCTCAGGTGCGTTCCATGATGAAATTTGGAAATTATATCGACAGAAATATCTTTCTGAACTCATGCGTGTAAATTTAATTGGTGAGATTTGTAACCAAACTTGAGCTCCGGCAAAATTAAAATATTCTTCGTCTTGGCTGATGATTTTTAGGGAAAGATATATGATGCATGGTTTCTCTATAGAAGGTGCGCCCTACGAAGTAAAATGGATTTGAAAATCGGTTAGATGTGCTATACGTGTTGGGTTACGACGCTCAGTGGTACAAATATAATTAGGTGTATTATAATTCATGGAGAAATCCAACATATTTCATGCTTTCATGTATGTGATGATTTGATTTGGTAGTGAATTCGTGAAAAGAAAACATTTTGCTTCTAATGGTTTTGATGCACGGTACTAGTTCTGGTGCAACTGCACTCTATCTCCATTGTCAAACGTTTTGACGGTTTCTTCATGATCTCAATTCGTCAGTTTTAATGTTATTGGCTGGATTTGGACAGATTCTGTCACGAGTGAGCATCGCAAGCGCATAATGATTTCTTGCTTAACGTTGTTTTGAATGACTAAATAGTCCGGTTTAGGACTAACTATATTTCCCCCGGTAATCTAAGTGATGGGAAGTACTCGGTCGATGGACGCCATTGGCATTCTGACGGCGTGATTGGCATCAGCAACCAAAGGTATTATCTGTTATTCTCCAGTGCCTCCCGAGAGAGCGGTCATAAGCAAGTTCTTCTCAACTCGAAGTGTCAATGTCCATAGTTTCTATCCCTTTTTTGCAAACGTCACTGTACCGCAAGTGCGGTCTGCCCAACGATCGACTTACTGATTTAACATAATTATGGTGTAGATCTTATAGAATGTGACCTTTTTCTGTTCTATATTCTCGACCCAGGCAGCGTAGGTGGTGGTGAATATACTTTGAAGACCAGCGTTAGAAAAGCACCGCGGCATTCGTTACTTTGTCCATCCGTGGTACGTTCAAGATTCGGCGGATGCTCCGTAAATGGAAAGCATTTAACTTCTGTTGCTGTTTTTTGTGGACGGTCAAGGGTTTACTGCCATACAGCAAAGCATTTAGCACGCACGCGCTTTACACCATCATCTTTGTCTTTAAGATCAACTTGCGGTTGCACCCAGACACAAGCGTTTAATCGGGACAAAATAACAACTGCTCTGTTAATCCGCCTATTATTTTCCGGCGAGAGATTATCCGCAATGGTTGAACTAAGATATGTCAAATGATGTAGTGGTTCATGTTGCCAGTTTTAAACAGTTATGTTTGGAGCTTATACAGTCCCTTGACCAGGGAACTTTGGTCTTGTTCGTGCTGATTATCAGCCCAAATTCTTTTAATGCCGACAAAAAGAAGTCCATTAGCGACTGTAAATGTTTTTGGTGTTGAGCAATAATGACTGTGTCGTCGACAAACTGTTGGTGACCTCTCATGTCAGATCGGAAAAAACAACGAGTTTGAGCAGTCTTTGAGGTCATCCTCTAAAATCAAGCATTTTTAAACAACAGCCCCCCTGGAATGCCTTCATCTTGAAGTTGTCTCAGAGAGAAGATCGGTTGATCTTCCTTTGTGTAAGCCACGTTAAGTTTTGAAGTATGCTCTATCAAGTAATTTCTGTGACCGCAGCATTAAAACTTTATCAAATAATTTGCCTACAACATTTAGAATGTATACTCCTCTGTAATTGATACAATCGCCTTGATCACTCCTATTCTTAAATAGCTTGATTATCTTCGTGTTTCGCATCTCTTGCGGGATGTATTAAAGCTTTTCTACAGTATTTGATAAACTTTGGTGGAATTCTGTCGTTACAAGGCTTCTTCTCACTCGCTAAGCGGTCGATTGCTCTTTTGAGCTCATTAAGAGTAAGGGGCGTGCCTAAGTGTTCAATGGTTGGTAAACGGTAAATAGTTTCAAGTGCATGCTGTGAACCCATGCTGCCGTAAGAGTAGAGAGAAGAATAGTGATCGACATATTTTCCATCTGCTGAGTTTTATGGACAATTAGTTACCGAAACTGAGTTAATGGGAGTTGTTTTAAGTTTGGTTTGACCAATATCTCTCATGATACCATCATACATACCGTGAAAATAACCCGTATCCACAGTGTTTTGGATACCCAGGCTAATTTCAGACCTATAGTCTTTAGTACATCACCTTGCAATCTGCTAGCTGCTCTGAGAAATTATAAGATTTCATCTGTTGGCATTCGCTTTAACTTCATGAACGTTTACCGTTCCTTGTAGAGGATAGTCATCGTCACAAAAGCTTTGGCTTCCAACCAGCCGCTTTTTCAGGTGTTCCTTAGACAATAATTGGAAAGAGTGACTCAACGTATACAGCTATGAATGATTCCTAGTTTTCAGAAGTTGAATCTGGTGGAGTTTTACTGAGCTTGACCGTGAAAGCTTGTTCAAATCGCAAAGCAAGATTAGGTTCGCACATAAGGCTGACGTGTGTGTGTGATGGAACTGCATCCAAATGAGGATTTTTATTCATGCCCGTTGGTTTAACCCATCTGCTTGTGTGTGGGCACGTGGTTGAACAGGTAGGTCGTGCAAAACTTTTCCAACAGTAGCAAACAAGTTCAAAGTTTGTTTACCATTCCTCTACTGTTTCAAGACACACAGATCCTGACCGTGTTGTCGCTACGTGTTGAGTGCAAACTGGTCTTGTGGTGTGGTTGAGGGCGTGTGAAGTAAGTACATTCAAATAAGGAGACATTAACATGTCCGTGCTCCATATTAAAGGGTTATATCTGTCCACTATTCACAATCACAATTGTTATTTATAATATAAATTAAAATAGGATTTTTCAAAAGCACTAGAAATGTTCAAGGATGTGAAGGTAAGGATACACCTTTTATCACGCTTTTTAGATCATCCGTGTAATCAGTGATAATTTTTCATATTTGTCACGAAGCTGAATGAGAAATGTTTGCTCACAACCGAACCTTTATTTCAATCTCTTGCATACAGTCGATGTGCGAGATCCGGCGATCACATGGAAGTGGCAACTATGTGGAGTTTTGGATTATAACTGGGATTCAAAACTATGGTTTGTACAAAAGGTTGATGAGAACGGACGTGTGGTTGATGCGGATGGCCAACCTGTGGTCAACGGAGGTTTGCTGCCGAACGGGAAATTTACCGAGCTTTCTAGTCAATACTGGATCCCTCGAATACAACTTATGTTCCTTGCCGAAGATCCCAATGTAATGGCCAAGCGTATCGCAACGGCTCATCAAAATAGGAAGATTAGCGAGGCAGGAATTCGCTACAATCTATACTTGGATTGTATGCCAAATGAGAATATCGGTGAATTGAGCAATGTTATAATCACGCGAATGGTGCAATTGGCGAAGGAACGTGGTATTCGCAACTTTGAAGGGATAGATAGAGTTACGCAGGCACTTGAAACTGAAGTGATGTATGACTTTTGGAGGGGAATGAATGATCTCATTCTACGTGAGCTCGTTCAGAAACATCGTGAGCAATATGCTTTTATTCAACCTGTGGAAGTTACCAAAACAAAGGCACCTTGGACAGGTAAGTTGGAGTTAAATGACTCGGTCTATATTGTAAAAATTATTCACGTGGTTGCCTTTCAGCGATTGAAATGTTTCGTATGCTGTCAGAATAATAATTGAAAAGCATGATTTGATAAAAGAATAGTATAGAATATTTATCTCAGAATTTAAAGTGTGTTGCTAAAAGAAGTGTTTATCTCTCAGAGATGATGGTTACAAAACTAACTGAAAAATGTGCCCCTATCGGAACTGGATTCCTTCAAGAATGTATAGACAAAAAGCACCCGTGATTACCTCATTCGAAAATCTGAAAAATGGGTCGCGCAATAATTTTGTGCCGGTTGTTGTGAACCGGAGTTTTGTTAAACATTTTGTGTTCCCGGATTGCATCTATCAATACCTGGTGAATTCTAGTGTTGTTTTAATTGTTCACAATATTTGATTGAATCTATATTTCAATCAAGTGGTGGGTACCTCATCACTTTGCTTTTGTTTATGTTTCAAAAGATTTCGTTGCCTTTGGAATATATTGTGTCACAGTTGTATAACAGTCAAGCATTCAGTAATTGGTATCGGTGTATTGCTATTCCTGATGATGAAAGTTATTATTATTTATTTTGAATAGCTATACTGGAATTCGATTACAATGTAATGTAATGTAATACCCTAATGTTTTATCTAATGCTCTCAGTAATTAAATTGGATCGCGCGTTCTCAAACTAAACCAATGAAGAACGCGCAAAACTCAACAGTGATTTTAGTGAACGAATCGATTCGTCAACTCTACCCAACGTTAAAATGTGAGATTTGTATAATGTTTAACTACTGGTGAGTAGTTTAAACCCAATACAGCATGTCTATCCATAGACGTGTCGCGATAACTTTCGCCGTTACATCCTTCGTAAACTTCAGAAACAAAGATAACTCATTTTTAAATTCGTAAGCATAATATCGTGTTATAATTTGAACAATACTTTCTTCTTCTTGCATAGGGTTCGTACAACGAACAACGGTGTTCAAATACAATGGTGTTCAAACGGTGTTCAGTGGTGTGTAAATGTTGTGGGTGTGAGCAACACAGCTTTTGTCATCGCCATGAATGCATGACAGGAATCACTATGTGATTCTGTGTTTGGATACCGTTGTTTGTTGTATGCAACAGTGGCATTCAAGTATAATTTTGTTTACCATTTATCCACTGTTTCAAGGCTCACTGAACCTAGTCTTACTGTCTCCACCTGATGACGGCAAACAGCCAGAAACCGGTAGTGGAGTGTAATTTCGGTGGATGTGAGCAACACATCACTTTGGTCATCATAAGCGCCTTGCGTGCTTGACCACGAATCACTTTGTGATTCTGTGTTTGAACATCGTGGTTAGTTGTACGAACCCTATGCATCAGTGGCATTCAAGTATACACTTGTTTACCATTTATCCACTGTTTCAAGGCTCACTGAAACTAATCTTACTGTCTCCACCCGAAGACGGCACACAGCCACAAACCGTTAGTGGTGTGTAAGTGCGGGGAATTTGCACAACACATTACTTTCTTCTTCTTCTTCTTTTTCTTCAAAGCTTTCATTTTCTCTACCATGCTTGCTGCCAGATCCACCTATGCAGCCATTTGCATCAGCCAATTACCCTACACTATAATCTAGCATTTGCTGTTTGGTTAACTAAAACTCGACAATATCATCATGCATGTGTTCAACTCTGACGATTTTAAGTGAAAATTGTCGTTTTCATCGAGGAAACTACAAATTAGAACGATGGAACTCGTTTTCAGTGTCACATTTTTGATTTCTTGAATGGATGTAATACGGTGTTTCATGTGAGTTAACGAAATCGACCTACTTCAATATAACCAAATTTTGCTGTTGATCTTTCGCAACTTTGAAGGGATAGATAGACTTACGCAGGCACTTGAAACTGAAGTGATGTATGTATGTGATGTATTACTGTCTAAGATATTTATCTTTTCATCGCTCGTCCAGGAACATTAGAGATTCCGAAGTATGACTTCAAAACCATGTTCAAGCAATTCTCGGCACGCACCATGCTGACTAAACCTGAAGCGATTGTTGCAAGTTGTAAATCGCAATTCGAATGTTTGGAAGCGCGAGCCCGGTTGATGTTCCACATGCCGGTTGTGAAACACATGCGCCTGGAAGAATTCGAACAGACCCAATCGATGGCTACCTCGCAAGTAGCTCTGTTCCTGAAGGTTTGTCAAGCATATCGCTTTCGACCATTCTTTGTTCTTACATTTAAAGATGAGCCTCTTAACATCCTGTGTTCCACATTAATTTCATTTAACGCGAAATGTGTAAGCTGGTTGGAGTGTTTGGCAAAATTAAATAAGCATTCTATTTCACTGTTTTAAACACCCAAGTAGACACTATGTGTATTTAGCCCTTCTGAACAATGATGCTCGCAAATTGTGCTCATAACAACTTTACTCTTGCAAACACTTCGGGTAAATTTAATAAAAGTTTCAGGTCTGACTAACTCTCAATTCAGAGAGACAAAAAATCGGCTGATTCAACAATATATATGCTTTGTGTTCTCTACCTTATTTGCAATCCATATTCGATTAAATGCAACCGTGTCGAATACTCAGGCTGAATTAAATCTATTGAGTCAGTCTGCTTGAAATCTTCGACTCTATATAGAGTTTAATTTGAGATTCGTGGGGTGTGAATGACGGAAAAGCATGCAAATGAATATTTTGTTTCATGGTTATGGGTTTAACCACATTTAACATGTGTTTGGACACATGCTTTGAACAGGTTGGTCGTACCAGCCTTATCCAACAGAGATCTGGAAGCTTTCTACATCAGCTTTACGATATGAAACCTACCTAGATTACAAAAACACTCTTGGTCCCCATGGTTACAGAAGGAATGACTTGCTGCAACGCGTATTACCACCACGCTACAAACTGGTGGCAGGGCTATATATTAACAGGCAATACGAGGAGATGATTGCAACT